>QLPI01004779.1:0-20937 GCA_003314275.1 Chroogomphus rutilus | reverse complement strand
ACAGGAAGTCCCGAGGTGAAACGAACCGAGGAGTGCGGATGGCGGATGTGCCGAGCCGGGACTGGCGCACCAAGTGTTATGCAGGCGACGCAGGCACTTGGTCGTGGATATAGGATGATTGCTCGGTCGGCACTGCCGGCGGATGGGCCTCGGTACGTGGACTTGACAACACTCCCTTTCATTCCTTGGCCTGAATAGGTGCAGGGAAAAAATTCTCAGATTCACTATCACAAGAAGTGCTTAATGCTAAACAAAAAACTCTACCATTAAGCACGTCTCGTAGTAGTGAATCTGAGAATTTTTTCCCTGCACCTATCTAGGCCAAGGAATGAAACACCCCATTTGATTCCTGTCAAGAGACAGCTGCTCCTTTCCTCTTTCAATCCCATTTCCCATGTCATATGTCAGTTTACAGGTTTTCAGGAATAGTCATGGGAGGTGGTTCACACATTTTCCTGAGGAGACCACACAGCTACAGTATGGGACAAGCAAACTCAACTAAAATTTTCAACCCAATTTTCTGGTAAAATCAGCTCGTTGAAATCAATAATAGACCATTAAATAAAGTATCTAACATCAAAATAAAGTCAATGTAACGATCCATTTTTTTCTAAAATTATTTTTATTTTGGACATGTCAAAATTTTGGCCACACCCCACAAAAAACCAAAAAATATGGAAAAAATGTGCAATCAATAGCTATGACTGAGTAGAGTATGATTCCAGTAAAAGTGTGAAAATAAAAATAAAAATAAATATATATATATATACCATATTCATAAACAAATAAATACAAATACAGAACAATCATTACCCAGCCTTGAGATGCTGCATAATGCCCACTAGCTGCCATCCAAAATGCAAAAGAAACATTACTGGACTGTGAAATCAGAATAAGGATCAGGTTACTGAAGCAGATGAACATATAGAGTGTCCAACAATACCTACAGATTATGAATCTGATAGGAAATTGCCAACTTCTGTGAACATTTTTTACAACCATGCCATGAGTGGAATGGATTTTGGTTTAGAGGGAGAGGAGACTGAGAGTGAAGGAGCCTCTGAAGCACACAATTATGAATATGAGGACTCAGAAGAGGATCCAGATTCAGAATGGGACAAGGATGATTAGGGAATAGCACGGGTTAGGCTAACCCGCACGGGTCACTGGGTCGGGTGCCCCTGGGTTTGGGTGCGGGTCAAGCCGAGAGCACCCGTGACCCAGCCCAACCCGCCCCCTCAACTATGTACGCATGCGCATGCACGCGTATGACATGACCGCGCCGTACACACACGCGTATGACATGCACGCGCCGACACGAACGCGCCATATGCGCACGCGCTGATACCAACTCGCCGACACCAACGCGCCAATACCAACGCACCGATGCCAACACACCATCTGCGCACACGCCAATACCAACGCGCTGTACGTGCACACGTATGACACGCATGCGTGCGGCACATTCGTGTCGTACATTGCATGCATGTATGGCGCGTTCATGTCGTATGTCATGTGCGCATATGGGGCATTCATGTCGTACGTCGTGTGCACGTACGGGGCGTTCATGTCATATGTTGCATGCGCGTACGGGGCATTGGTGTCGCACATCGCGTGTGTGTATGGCATGTTCACGTCAGCGCGTGCGGGTGCGGCACGCACCCGACACCCGTCGACCCATGGGAAAAAACCCATGGCTTGACGGGTTCGGGTTTCCCATGGGTTGGGTGCAGGTCACCCAAATTTGACCCGTGGGTGACCCGTGCCGTTCCCTAAGGATGATCTTCAAGAAAGGCTCTTTAATTTTACTGTCAACCAGGGAGATGACTTAAAGGATGAAGATTGGGTGCCACCTCAGTTGAGGAAAAAAAAGCAGCAAGAAGGCAATGGTATGTTCACATTGAACCCTGATTGTAAATTTACAATAAATTGTTAGGTCAGCCAAATAAGTACAAGAAGGGCCCAGATGTCATGAGCAAGTCCAGTGGCACACAATGTCGATATAAGAAAGCAACTGCAAATCAGAAATCCCTTGAGGCATTTGGGTTTTTATCTATGCAAGGACCTAGCCACCAACAATTATCCCCTTTGATTGAAATTGTCAAAGTGCTATCCAAGCCTGAGTTGAGGCCGCTATATTTGGATACAAATTTACCTAAAGAGGCGCAACATGTCATCAATGCTGACATTACCAACACCTAAATCTAACAAGAAAGTGTTGAGGTCAGAATTCCACCTGCTGATGAACAGGATTCAGAATTGGGCCTATATACACAAGCTGATTTGGAAGATGATATTGATGAGGCTGTTACAGGTAGACTGGAGATTAACTCATGGGAGTTTTTGCAAGATCAAATCAAGAAAGACCTAACAAAAAAGCACCAATGCTCACCCTATCTGATACCAATAAACTACTTGTTCTCAGAAATTTTGTTGCAACATTATGGATTAAAAGATTGGGAATAATGGAGGCAAGTAAACAAATTGCTCAACAATGGCATGAAGGAGCTGGAACTCACTTTGCTTGAAAAATTTGTGTTCTTGCTTGGTACTATCAAATATTTGAATGGCTTCCTGAAGAAAAGTGTGGTGGTATTTGTCAAGCGTCGGGTACTGACGGACTTCGGTACTGCCGAGAGGTGTTGGCAAAAGGTCGGGTGGACTATGGCCAAGTCCTGCAGGCCAAGAGTAGTGGCGTTGGCTTCAACGTACTCGTGCGTTGCACCCTACTTGCCGTGCGTGCCACTGTATTTTCAACAGACAGATACTCGGGGGGATGCTGATGATGCCGGCCCAAGTCAAGGACTTAACAGAGGAGAAGAAGGTAGAAGGGCCTAAGCCTAGTCGATACCCAGAATGAGGAAATATGTACATGCATGTCCTACTTATATAGGTTAAGAAGCGACATGTGGAATAAGGAATGTGGGACAACAAGGTATGCAGAGCATATGGTTATTGTCCACAACGAATAAAATTAGAACAGAACAAGGAATGCAAAGCGGGGATAGAACAATAAAGGACAGGATAATAGGATCGTGACTCAAGAGGGGACAATAGGGAGTGGCTGAGTATAAAACAATGGGGGCGTGTCCGAGGATAATACAAGGACAGGAGGTTCCGAGGTGAAACAGACCGAGGAGTGTGGATGGCGGATGTGCCGAGCCAAGACCGGCACACCAAGTGTTATGCATGCGACGTGGGTACTTGGTCGTGGATATAGGATGATTGCTCGGTCGGCACTGCCGGCGGATGGGTCTCGGTACATGGACTTGACAGTATCCCCCCCTTAGCGGCTGAACCCATGAAGCCGGAAATTAATTTTAAAGTTTCGGGATGCCTAAACGTAACGGTGTGGGGTGGCTGGGAAGTTTCCTAGTCTTCTCATCATCCCTTCGCATCATTCCTAAGTGTCGCCGCCAAAAACAGAAAGGACCAGATGTATGCCGAGACTGAAAACTTCAATCAGGCGGTCGATGGAGGACAGACCGTCGATGGGTCTGGTTCCTCATCCATACACAATCGTTGGCATGAATCGCAGAGCCTTGCAGGGAATACGGATGGTGCGGGTGCAGATGGGGTGGGTGAGGAGGATGTCGCGGTGGGGGCGGTTGGACCAGAGTTCGATGAGACGGTCACTACCGGGAGACTAGTACCGGCGATATAGGGGGCCACGGATTATGTGGAAGTCGATCAAGGGGCCGTAGCGACCGGGCGGACAGATTACCCAATACCTTGAGGGTACCAAAGGTTCCTGAGCAGTCGAGGGGTAGAAATGTGGAGGTGGGACTGAGTGTGGGAGAGCATGGAAAAGGGTCGCAGGTGAGTGGTAGCGCGTTCTTCCCTCCTCCTTACTTAACAGGCTTCTCTTTAGTGGAAGAGTAAGCCGACCCGGGGCAAAATCTACCCGGTAGACCCAGGAGAGGGTGCGGAAGCGGATGTGGCAGTGGAACCCCTAGGGAAGAGGCCGAGGCAGGCCTGTACTCAAAAACCGAGCAGGAAGGCTGTCGAAACTGAAGTACTGCTGGCTGGGGGGTCCGGACGGAAATGGATGGGGAGGATGGACAGATTGGGGCAGAGGTTGGAGGATATGGACCGGAGGATGCACCGGATGGAGAGCGCCATGAGACTCCTTCTCGAGAGGGAACCCGATTTATCGGGAAACCCGCAATTGGAGGAATTGAGGGATATTTTGTGGGATGAGGAGAAGAAGGAGGAGCAGGGGAGGAAAGAAGAGGAGGAGAGAAATGAGGATGAATATGTGGAAATAGATTAGAGAAATAATGAATATTGTATAAATTTTTTGAAGGAAGAGACATAAAAGAAATCGAGGGAGAAATACAACAAGTCGGAGGTGCCTAGGTGTTTGGCAGCTCGGCTGTATTGTTGATGGGAGAGGAGGGTGGCGGATGGACTGAGATGGATGTTTGTGGAGGGATTAGAGGTTGAAGGTGGAATGAGGGGATATTTTTTCGGGATTAGGAGTGGTCGTAGGGTCGTGAGTGGAGTGTCGGGATCATATAGGGGAATGGCTGAGTGGCTGGAAGAAGGATCGGGGGAGAGGGGGTCGTGATAGGTGACGGAATGGAATGGAGGGAGTGGAGAACAGGACAGAGAGTGATGAATGGAGGGGGTTTCAACAGAAGGATGTCTTCGGGAGGGGAGTTTGAGCAGTTTGAAAAGGTTTCTAGCTGGTCGCCACCCCCCCTTTTAGGTAGACGTCCCACCATCTACTAAAGGTGTCAGCCTCTAGCCGAGAATAATGGAAAAGGGTTGTAAGTGCATATGACACGCATATACGGAGTGAAAGAACGGGAACAGATGGGGACAGATAGATGAGACCTTGGCCGAATGTGCCGAATGACAATGCTGACCGAGAGGTCCCTGCCAAAAAACCTGCCAGCCATTCTGGTATACAAGCATACACAAGGCAGTTGAAGCTTCCAGCGACGGAACAGGATCCTGGGTGAGGCTTTTGGAACAGTGGCAAATGCTGCCTGGACCGAGGCCATCGGGATGCACCTAAAAACGTTAGTAGCTTGACGGATTATAATACTGCCCAATACCCTGTTAATCAACGGATTATAGCGGGTGAGCGAGTTGTGCCCGAATATTGCTGACCAACGGATCTAGTACATGACAGATGGATGGGTGGACTAAAGTCGTCCGAACGGAAAATCTAGTAGATGTATCTGTGCTTGTTAGCAAGAAATACTAGATCGAGAAAGGTCATAATCATAAACAAATTTTCAAATGGTCTGTGAGCTGATGCTGATTGATCAAGCATGCTGGACAGATTGCCGAGGGTGGGGCATTGCCTCCCGGTTGGCAGAAAGGGATGGTGTCCAAATCTATACTGATATTGGTCAAGCTGCTGCATGGTGTCAAGACCTTGATACTGAGCTCCGGTACACTCGGTAATACCGACTGACCACCCGTCTTCCACCCATATTACTCTCACTATCACATGGGCTCGGCTCAGTACATCTGGTACACTGTCTAGGCTTCTTCTTCTATCCTATCCATCTCGTCTTTCACTATCCTTCCATCCCTTCACCCGTTCCCCCTGAACAATATGACAGCCACTCATTATCCTGGCCACTGCCTATTGTTTTATCTTCGGTCGTCCTCTATTGTTCTATTCTCGCCCACCACTTCATTATCTTATTCTCAGCCATACTCCATTATTCTAATCCCACTTACATTCCTTATTCTAAATCTGATCACTGTGGACAATGCCTCCATGTGGTTTCTTCATACCTTATTGTTTCCATTCCTTATGCCACCCTGTTCCACATCTTGCTTCTTAACTATATAAGTAGCGGGATGTATGTAGATAGTTCCTCACTCAGAATATCAAATCGGTTTGCACCCCTTTGTCCGTTTCCCATCTCTAAAGTCCTTCACTCGAGCTGACACCCTCGGCATCTTCACGAGACCTCTTACTATCCAAATTAGTGGCGCGCACGGAACCTGGCAGGGTGCAACACACGAGCACGTTGAAGCCTAGCCACTCCAGAACGGTTTTGCAGGACTTAACCGATATTTTGGCGTTACCGAACTCTGACACATGGCTCGCATCCTCAGTCACCAAGATGATTTTGCAAATCAAATTTCTCAGCTAGAGGCACTTATTCACAATGCACGGCATGAATGTATCTTCTTGCCTAAATTTCATTGTGAGATGAACCCTATTGAAATGGCAAGTATTTATTTTATTACTTTCTTGCATTATTTTATAAAACTAAAATATGACAATAGTACTAGGGATGGGTGTTAAATCCATGTGTCGGCGCTTAGCTAGAGGCTTCTGGAAGAGTTTCCCGAGGTTCCAAATGGTTTCTGAGGAGGGTTTTGTACTCCAGAGACAGAGGGACTAAAGGTTATGGGTTCACAGTCAGAGTCGGAAAAGGGGCAGAAAGATGGGAAGTGCCAGGGGGTCTAAGACTGTTCACAATATTAGGTGATTCAAGTGGTTTGAGGTCACAGGGACTTGGCTTCAACTTATGTGTTGTGCCCTCCTCAATTGTCTGTCCCTAATTTCAGAAAGTCAGAAAGTTTACTGGAACTGAATCAGAAACTACGATGCAGAATTAAGTTGATATTCTTACTGGCAAATAGTCCAGTTGACTGGTGTCTTATATACATGTGTCTAGTCCTTTGTACTAACTTTGCCAAGTAAAGACAAGGGGGGGAAGAGAGTACAAGGGGTAATACAGAACGAAAAACAAGGGAGTGAGGTACGCGATGATCCTGTGCATCATTTATCAAAGGAGTGGAACCTTGGCTTTGGAATCTTCGGAACTTCGGGAATGCAGAACCTCGGGTTGATACAACGGAATTTGGAAAGCAGTTGTTCAGGCTTTGGGTGGTCGGGAAGGTCCCGGAAATGGTGTGGGTGGTTGTGGGGATTAATGTGGGTTCATTGGTCACATGGGCCATAACAATGGGCAAAATTCCATTATTGAGAAATTCCAAAGAAGACATTTGAGGATGCAAAGACAGTGGCAAAGGAATACCTTGATGCATGCCCAGCTGATGTGATATGGCGGTTTATAAATTGTTCTTGGCAATTTATGGCTGCATATCGCAAGGGACTTAGTGGAAATGCAGCTGCTTGGGCTGTTAGAAAGCAAACCAAGCATTACATAGTTACTGAACAAGCTATGATGTCAATTGAAGCTATACTTAACTAAATTTTATGTCATGACAATGAGATTTGGGGTGAAAATTTGCACTGAAAAGGCCTAAAAATTTGTCTACATTTAAATCTCATTGGAAAAACTTCAGAACAAGTTTTTTGGATGTATTTTAACATTCTGGATCTGAATCTAACATTAGTTTGGCACAAAATTTTTTTGATCACTCAAAACCAAATTGGTTGAGTTTGCTTCTCCCATACTGTACACACAAGACATTTCGTGCTGTTACCCCCACAGAATTTTTTTCTGCTCCTGCACCTTTCTGTGGGGACAAACCAAACCCAGCTCATTGACATCTCATCTGAAGATATCAAGGAGTTCAACGCGATAACAGCACAGAAGCAGGCTATAGAGGTGGCACTTTTGAAGTACAAAGAAGAGTAGTTACACTACGGTAGCCTCATCCAATAGTGTCAAAAACATACGTCAAAAATCAGTTTATGCCAAGATAGTATGGTATAATGGCCAGATCCTAATCTGGATGGAGACCTCGCTAGTGGTCAGAAGGGTAGATCTCAGTCTGGACGGACTGTCTCCCCTGGTATTTTAGTCCAGATAGAAATAAAAAAATTTGGATCAGGCCTTTACCATGACTTTCAGGGGTCCTGGTTTGGGGTGGAAGTATGCATTCAGGGAAGGTGTTTGGAGTGGATGGTTCGAGCATGGAGACGTAGAACATGGGGTGAATGGCTCTTATGCTGTCGGGGAGTCGTAGGGTAAAGGAAATGGTTCCTACTTGTGCAATAATTTCAAAGGGACCTAGAAACTTCTCTGCTAGCTTTTTAGAGGGTCTTGTAGTTTGGATGTTCTCGGACTTAACAAAGACTTTGTCTCCAACTTTAAAATCCAGAGGGACTGCTTGACGTCCATCTGCGGATGCTGAGTATCAGGTCTGAGCTTCAGATATGGTCTTTTGGAGTTGCTGGTGCAGGTCATCCAAGTCACCTACGAAGTTGTGTGCTCAAGAGGAAGCAACGTCATGTTCAGGATGTAGGGTGATGTTTGGTTAATAACCCTTGTTGGCATAGAAGGGAGAGATTCCCATTGTTACATTTGGGACATTGTTGTATGCAAATTCAGCAATGGGTAATAGTTTGGACCAATTGTTTTGCTAGTAGTTGTAATATACTCGGAGGTATTGTTTAAGAGTTTGATTCATGCATTCAGTTTGTCCATCCTCTTTGGGGTGATATCCTGATGTGAAGTGAAGCTTCATGTCGAGAGCCTTGCCAAGGGATTGGAAGAACGAGGAGACAAACTCAGATCCTTGGTCTGAGGTGACATATAATGGTACCCCATGCTTTGAGAATATGTGTAGGATGAAGAGTCTGGTGAGGGTTGGGGTGGTAATTGTGTCAGTGGTGGGGATGAAAAGGGATTGCTTCATTAGGTGGTCTATGGTGATCAGGATGGTGTCATAGCCATCTGAAGTGGGCAGTTTCTCCATGAAGTCTATTGATATGGAGTTCCATGGTCGTTCAGGGATCGGTAGCTGCTTGAGCAGTCTGTAGGGATGGTGTCTCTGTTGCTTAGACCTCATACAAGTGGTGTAAGACTTAACATAGGACTTAACAGATTCTTGGAGTTTGGGCCAGACATAGTCCCTTTGTATGAGTTCCAATGTCTGATTCTGGCTGAAGTGTCCAGAGATTGGGTGGTTGTGCTTGTCTTGTAGGACTTGGAGTCAGAGGTTTCCATGATCGGGGACATAGATTCTTTTATCAAGGAGGAGAAGTCCTTCCTTAGAGGTGGTCCATCGATCAGTAGGGTTGTCCATTCAAGCTGAGGCTGTTGGGTCTTGTTGGAGTAAGGCTTGGATGTCCTTGTGGAGTTGTTCTACATCCATGATCATCGCAGCTTGGATGACTGGTGAGTATAAGGAGGTAGCCTGAAGTGATGATATGAGTCCCTTCTTAACTAACAAGGGACACCACCTAAACATTGCTGTGTACCCTGATCATGATCTTGTGTCAAGTACACATACTGAGTACCTGGTAACTTGGCACTGCTGACTGAGCAATCATTCCATGACCATGCACATGACCAAGCCAGATACAAGTCACTTGATCCCTCGGTCTCAGCTTGGCACATCCACTATCTACATTCCTCATTCTACCCCTCATTCACTCCTTCCTCATTCATCACCTATTAATCCTACCCCATCCACTCCTTCCTGAACCCGCTCCACTTCAGGACATTCTGTCCTTGTTTTATCCTTGGCCATGACCCTATTGTTTTATAGTCGGTCACTTCCTATTGTCCTATTCCTGGCCACATTCCTATTATCCTACTTTCATTGTTCTATTCTCATTTACATTCCTTCATTCTATTCTTGATCATTGTGGACAATACTTCCACATGCTCTGCATATCTTATTGTTCTACATTCCTTATTCCACATCTTGCTTCTTAACCTATATAAGTAGTGCATGCATGTACATACTTCCTCATTCTGGGTATCGACTAGGCTTAGGCCCCTTTACCTTCCCTCCCTCTGTTAAGTCCTCTACTTGAACCAACATCTTTGGCACCCTCCCGAGTATCCCTTCTGTTCCAAATTGGTGGCATTCACAGAAAGTAGGGTGCAACACATGAGTATGTTGAAGCCAAAGCCACTACTTTCAGCCTGCAGGACTTGGCTGCTCCCCGCCAGCATCTTTGGCATTACCAAAGCTTGACATCTTGCTTCCTCCTGAGTGTGTGAGTTTACCATGGATTTAAGCCAACTCTACAATGCCCTGAAAGAGCAAATCAGTCAAGCTGTTAAGTACATGTTACTGAACATCAGCTCACTTGGTTGTATCAGCCAAATGCTAAACATCTAATTCCATGCACAGGTGACCAAGTCATTTACAAGTTACACAGTGCATTGGTCTTGGCTTGGTATATTTATCATTCATGATTTGTTCTACTCATTATCCATTATTCCTACCCCACTTATTCTTTTATGCCACATTTCCATTTGCTTTGGTATGTTTTTATGTTTGGTCATTATGACCGAGGTTTCTATATCATGTTTCCAAGTCTTATTCTTTTTGCATATATTTCTTACACTACCCTGTTTCATGTCAAGGTGTTTTATCCCCATTTCTTTGACTATAAAAGTAGCATACTTTATGCATGTATTTGTTTGTTCTGATAGTCAACAGCATTCATCTGTATACCTCTTAAATTTCTTTGTCTAAGTCAACACTCAGGCTGACACTCTCAGCACTCTTCCAAGTATCTCTGCCAAAATTTAGTGGCCTTATAGAAGAAGGAGGCAATGCATGAGTACATTGAAGCCAGCCACATCTGTTTGGTCTTTTAGAGTAGACTGATACCCTGCCAGTATTGTGTTCTTGACACTATTGCACTAGTTTTCAGCTCATGCAGGCTTGGCACCTCAGTCCTGTACAGTATTATCAGAACAGACTGTCAAGTACACATACTGAGTATCCAGTAACTCAGCAGTGCCAACTGAATGATTAGTCTAACTCCATGCACAAGTGACCAATTGTCAAGTACACATACCAGGATTCTGGTAATTTGGCAGTGCTGACTGAGTAGTCAGACTACATCCATGTACAAGTGACCACACAGCATGCATGTCACTTGGTATGCTGGTCTTGGCTTGGCACACCCACCATCCACATTCCTTGTCCCTATCCCTCATACACTCTGCCCCTTTCACCATCTAGTAATCCTACCCCATCTACTCCTTATTCCTTGACCCACCTCACCTCGGGACATCCTGTCCTTGTTTTATCCTCGGCCACAACCCTATTGTTTTATAGTCAGGCACTCCCTATTGTCTTACCCTTGGCCACATTCCTATTATTCTATTTCCATTGTCCCATCCCCATTTACATTCCTTCATTCTAATTTTACTCATTGTGGACAATACTCCCACATGCTCTGTATACCTTATTGTCCCACATTCCTTATTCCACATGTCACTTCTAACCTATATAAGTAGGACATACATGTACATACTTCCTCATTCTAGGTATTGACTAGGCTTAGGCCCCTTGTCTCCTCCTTCCTCTATAAAGTCCTCTACTTGGGCTGGCACTTTGGCACCCCCCAAGTACTTCCCCTGTCCCAAATGGGTGGCACACTTGACAAGTAGGGTGTAATGCATGAGTATGTTGAAGCCAAAGCCACTACTTCTGGCCTGCAGGACTTGGCTGTTACCCATCTGCACCTTCAGCATTACCAAAGCTTAACAGCTTGACAGTATTCCTGAAGCCTGACACTTCTGGACACAAATCCATTGTGTATTGGAAATGTAAAAACCACCACTGAGAGAGTTGATCACAACTGACATTATTGTGGTGGAGCCATCGAGGCAGGCCACTGTACCATCCACACAGATTGCAGGAACCACCATATTGTTGAGAAATGTGAGCATGGCATGCACCCAGGTCAAGGACAAACTCATCTTAAAGTTGTTGTATGGCTAGCATAGCTTCAGCAGAGAACTATCACTGCCATCAAACAAGACAATGGTAGATGACACGGAACATCCAGGAACATGTCACATGACAGGTTCACACACATACAGGCATGCAGCATTGACATCACTTTACTTGACATTCTCATGGCCAGAATACCTGAAAAAGTGCATAACCAATACAAGCCCACCTATGGACATGGGACAATGATTCCACACATTCCTACATTCGTTGATCAATTGATACAACCACATACATTCACCAATACCCCCTTCATGGTGTATTCACACTCTACTCAGACATTGCAAGTGGCACAATTATTCCCACATACATCACATAACTCTATTCCATCCAACAGATATAGAACACAGAGGATCCAGGAGGCTTTCAAACTGCCAGACATGTGTGAGCACAAAAGGAGTTTTATTTCCACACAGATAAATTGTATTCTAAGAAACCTTTGACAGAAATATAGAGAAAGCCTCCAGAGAGGGAGCAGATTTATTGTCAGATCTTTCAAACCCTACACATATTGAAGGGGTGCACATTATTCCATTTTCACTCCACATCATTTTCTATTTTATCATCAAGTACACTGGTTCCATTATAGGCAAACATGTCAGCCAATCCATGAATGTCTTGACACACACGTTTGAAGGGGTGTGTTGGAACCAGGTAGGCATGCATATTATTTATCCCATGTATTGAGCTGCCTCCATGCAGTAAGTCATGAACATATCACAAGCATACGGATCATGTGATGTCACATCATCATGCATCATACATCAAACATGACATCATGTGTCACAATCATGCACATCAGCACATGTGACAAACACATCAAACACATATTACATGTCATTGATGGGAATTACATGCTAGGAGGGGCATGTGCAGGCATATGCAGCATTGGGTAGATGCTACACTCACTATCTAAGTAGAGTGTTTAGAGTAGCATAAATTTCACTCCCAATAAATTACAATAAACTTTTACAACAAGTTGAAAACAAAAAGCCTTTTATCTAAAGCTAGAATATAGACTAAACACTAAGACCTCTATTCTCCCCTCATATTTATTTGACCCCCCTAAAGTCTAAGATATTAAATTATCTAATATATTCACCTAGAATAGGGAAGGATGATGAGTAACAATGAGAAAAGACTAACAGAATAGGAAAGAGATCTGAGTTATATCAAGAAAAAGGGAATACATATAAAAGGAATGATCAGGAAGTCCACCAATAAATGTCCAACAACCTTGTCTATTACTCCTGAGGGGCCATAGGATGAGTCAGGGGACTGAGTCATCTTGGAGTATTTCCAGGTCACAGGCAACATATCTGCTGTAGTTTCTTCAGTATCCAATCCAATGATAGGGGTCTGGAAGGAGAAGGACTAATGGCAATATGGTCATGCACTCTCATCTTGTAATTAAGAGTGAGTCAAATGGAGTAGGCTGGGTAATCAGGGTAGGAAGGTGCTTTGAACTCTGCCTCATATTCCACTCTACTCCTATCATGATATGCTGGTCTAGATGTCATTCCAAGGAAAATATATGGTTCTCAACTTTCTGGAAAATAGACTGCATCTCCTATTGCATATAACTGAGTGTAGATTGGATGGGATGTTCTCCTGAGTGAGAAATGTGCTACAGGGGGTACACAAAGATAATGATATGATAGTGTTTCTTCCTGGATATGTGAATCCTGAGTATTGTAGCATTGTATGGGAATGAGCTCTGAAGAAGACATGATGATATATTGGGAGTCTGAAGATTGTAGTGATGAGTAGAATGGTTGGCTGTGTGATATGGTGACAAGGAAGGTGATATGGGTTGAGCACCATTGGAGTTGAATTCATAACATGGTTGAGATCAACAGCTTTACTGTCACCGTTTTCATCTAAATGCATTGACTCATCATATCTGATAAATTTAAATCTGTTGGTCATATTTGTATATTAAGTTCAAGGTATATTGGGTTTAAGGAATGTCAAGTTTGTCTTTTAGTTATAGGCAAGGCCTATAACCTGTTAAAAACTGCTAAAGAAAAAACAATTCAGTGTTTATTGCAAAGACTCAAGTCTATTTGGAGATACTACCTAAAGACAAAACAACTATCATAAGATGTAAGAATTAGTAGCAATAGGACATAGATGGTTTATTACTTACTTCAGTCTTTGTTTCAAAGACTAAAGTGACTAGCTGCTCTAATGGCCTACTTTTATGTAAAATAGACAATAAGAAAGTAGACAATAGGGATGATAAACAATAGAAAGAGATAATAGAAATGTAAGACAATGAATGACAATGTCCAGTACAGGAGAATAAAGGAAAAGGATAAACTTTTAGTTCCACCCCTATGGTCACTCACGCTCAACTGTAGTAAGTGCCAGATTGAATATTTGTGTAATTTTAACAGTTCATGATGATAGTGCTTATAGAAGGTATTGCTTCCTCATGATCTCCTTCCTTTTCCTTCTTGTTCTTCACTTTGCTTCCCCCTTTCCTCTCTGTATTTTCCTCTTCTCTTGTGTGCCTTGCAATGACAATCCTGTTCCTAATAACCATTTCCTCCACAGTGTTACACTTAGTTTTTGCCATGCCAATAGCCCTTTTGTAAATGGCATTGACAGCTGGTGTAGAACTTTGGCAGAGTTCCTTGGAGAGGATGTAGGAGTGGATATTTGTCCATTTGATATTTGAGAAGTTGTCAATTATAGCTAAAATTGTTTGCTGAACAATTTCATAAGATGATAGAAGGGCATGGAGGATGTTCAAGGTGTGAAGGGGATCACTGATGTTTAAACCAGCAGCAACTATACAGTTATAAAGTTCTGACATTCCATCAATTTGCTGGTTAAGAGAGGTGTTGGTTGTGAATGTTATTGTTATGTAGTGATGGTAATCTACCCAGACATTTAGGCTAGTTTGGGTGCCATATATAGCTTGAAGAGCATTCCAGTTTTCTTGGAGTGATTTCTTCAGGTAAAGCAACTGGTTAACAGATGCAATAGTGCTGAAAACATGATGCTGGCAGGGTATTGGCCCAGTCTAATAAGCCAAATGGACATGGCTGGCTTTAACCTACTTGTGCATTATGCCCTTCTTCTATAAGGCTACTAGATTTTGAGGATAACTTGGGAGGGTGCCGAGAGTGTCAACTGAAGTATGGACTTAGAAGAGAGTATATAGATGATTGCTGTTGATATTCAGAACACAGAAATACATACATCAATTGCGCTACTTATATAGTCAAAGAAATGGGGATGAATGACCTTTGACATGTTACAGGGTAATGCAAGTAAAGTATGCAAAAGAATAAGACATGGAACCAAGATTTGGAGAATTCGGTTGAATGACCAAGCATAGAAACATATAGAAATGAATAGAAACAAAGTGCATAAAAGAATAAGTGAGGATAGGAGGGGATGAAATGGAATGGGATGAAGTGGAATAAACCAAGAGATGAACCAAATGTACCAAGCTGTGACCATGAAGAATGACTTGTCACTTATAGGTGGGATTAGATGATCAGGATGTTCAGCTGGTACAACCAAGTGAACCAAGGCTCAGTGTCATGTACTTAACAGACTTGTCTGTTTTTGACTGTTTCTTCAGCTTGCTACTACCCTCCCAAGCCTGTTCTGCCTTCCTCTCCCAATACCTCATGTTGATTCACTGAATGAGATTTTTCAGGTCATCAAGAGTTCTGGGTTTGTCAAAGTAGATTAGGGTATCCTTGATACATTCCAGTAGGGCCATATACACCTTCCAAAGGAGAGCACTGTCATTGTAGTTGACAAGAGCCAAGATAGAGTCAGTCTGAGTTAAGAAGGTACAGCTCCTGTAGCTTGTAGAGGGGGAGTTGACATTGGCTCTACTGAAGGTACAGTCTGCGCCTGTTGAATGATTTGGGGATGTTGTCTGTGGACCTCAATACTCTTGCATGAGTGTACCAAACCAAGTTCTTCCTCTACCAGATTGACTTCTTGGCCTCTATCACCCTGCTGTTTGTACTCAATTTTGTCATCACCACTTTCCTTAATGCATGAAGGCTGTGAGGGAGTGCCAAGACATTGAAGTTTGATGAGTGGTGGCAGACTGTAATGGAACCAAAAGGGTGGGGTGTTGGAAGCACCATGTGCTCTTCACTGAAGGACTGTGGGAGTCAGCCAGCTGTTCTCAGCATGGGCCACTGCTCTAGTATGTGGAGGGATAATGATAAGAAATGATCACAGATAAGAGATAGGTTCAGAAGATACTGTTAAGCACCAAAGATGCTGACATTGTGTGATCTTGGCACTAGTGTAATAGCTCTTTAAACACAAACAGAGGTTTGGCATTGTCTAATCAGCCAAGTGGATGTGGCTGGCTTTAACATACTCTTTCATTGCACCCTCTCTCTGTGAAGTCACTGGATTTTGGAAGGGTGTTCAGGAGAGTACTAAGGATGCTAGTGCCAAATGTGGATGAAGGACTTAGAGGAAGAGTAGATGTACAAGTCTTAATTGATCTTCTGAATAAAGAATATATACATCAAGATGTGCTACTTTTATAGTCAAAGATATGGGGATGAATGGAAATGCAACAGGGTAGCATAAGAAATGCATGTAGAATAACAGACATGGAGACAAGATATGAAGAACAGTCAAGTATGACAAGGCATAAGCAAATGTACCAAAGCCAAGCCAAGCTAAATACATAAAAGAATAAATGGGAACAAAAAGGAATAGAAGATGGGATGGACCAAGGATGTTAAGTACACAACTCCAAGCCTCAGTTCACTTGGTAATACCAGCTGAACAATCTTGAACGTTTAATCCCACACACAAATGACAAGTCATTTCCTCACTAGTACATGGTCTTGGCTTGGCACATTTGGGTCATCAATTAGTCCACTTCCCTTCATTCCATCCTTTCTACCTTTATTTATTCTTTTATGCCCTGATCCACTTCCTCTCAGGATATGTCTATTATCCTATTTTTGGCTATCCCTTTATTGTTTATTTTCGGTCATATTTTATTGTTCTATTTTCAGTTATATCCATTGTTCTATTCTTGATCATTGTGGACAATGCTTCCACATGCTTTCCATACCTTATCCCTTTTTCATACCTTGTACTACCCTGATCCACCTCCTGTTCTTAACCTATATAAGTAGTGTATGGATGTAGATAATTCTTCATTCTGAATATCAACTTTGCAACCCTCATATCCTCCTATCTGAAGTCCTTACTCAGGCCAACACCCTCAGCACTCTCCCAAGTTACTCTTCTCTCTGAAATCAGTGGCACACACAGCAAATAAGGTGCAACTGTCAAGCTTCAGGAATGCCAAAGATATGGGTGGGCAGCGGCCAAGTCCTGCAGGCGAGGAGTAGTGGCTTTGGCTTCAACGTACTCATGCATTGTGCCCTACTTGCCATGCATGCCACTGATTTGGTACAGGGAAGATACCTGGGGGTACCGAAGGTATCAGACCAAGTAGAGGACTTTACAGAGGGAGGAAAAGGTAAGGGCCTAAGCCTAGTTGATACCCAGAATGGGGAAGTATGTACATGCATGTCCTACTTATATAGGTTAAGAAGCGACATGTGGAATAAGGAATGTGGACAATAAGGTATGCCGAGCATGTGGGGGTATTGTCCACAACAAGTATAATTAGAATGAAGGAATGCAGACAGGGATATGACAACAAAAATAGAATAATAGGAATGTAGCTGAGGACAGAACAATAGGGAGTGCCAGACCATAAAACAACAGTGTCATAGCCATGGATAAAACAAGGACAGGATGTCCCAAGGTGAGACAGGTCAAGGAACAAGGAGTGGAACAGGTAGGATTATTGGGTTGGTGAATAGGATGAGGTGGATAAGGAATGGGGATGAGGAATGGGAACGAGGGATGTGGATGGTGGATGTGCCGAGCCAAGAATGGCATATTAAGTATGTGGCTTGGTCACAGGCTGGTTACTTGGTTGGCACTGCCAAACTACCAGGCCTCGGTATGTGTACTTGACAGCAATGCACAAGTATGTTCAAGCCAGCCATGTCCAATCGGTCTACTGGACTTGGCTGATATCCTGCTAGCATTGTGAAGTCGGTACTTTTACATTAGTACTCAGCCCATGCAATGTTGGCATTTCCTGTGCTTGACAGAGGATGAAGCAAATGTACTGAGCCAAGACTGACATACTAGTGACTTGTGGATAATGGTGTGGTAACTTGTATATGGGATTAGATGGTAAGATTTCAGCTGGTCTGACTAAGTGAACCAAAGCTTGGTACCATGTACTTGACATTATTCACAGTTCATAAGATTGACTTAAGCTACATATATTCTCCTCAGTCTCTAAGTCCTTGTCTATATTTAGTACCAACAGTCTCAGACCCCTACCAAATATCTTCCAAAATCTAGCAGCAAGATAGATAGGATGGTATAATATAAGTACATTGAAGCCAAGCCACATCCACCTCAGCTCATTGGACCAAGCTGAACTCCCAATATCTGTCAGGGGATGACCTGTCCATTTCCCTGAGCTGAGCGCCAACCACTCAGCCACTAGGCTGAGCAGCCAACTGAGGTTTTGGCCCAAAGAGAGATGTACCTGTGGGAGAGAGGGATATTATTAGGAACCGTATGCCAGCATGCCTGACTATTTAATTCAGCCCACTCAGCCTAACTCTGCCTTCACTCGCCTATTCATCCATATGATCCTCAGCCCTCGAATTATATTGCACCTTGTGTATTCATCTTGGCATCATATGCAACTGTCAATATGCTCCACTCATTTACGTGAATCCCCATATGCTCGCAAATCCATTTTCACTTCATTTACATTTAATATCCTTTTCATTACGTTCTGCTCCACTTTCCTTATTCGCAATTCTGTTCTATCTCTGATATCCAATCTGCTACTATGAACTCCATTGGGAATAGGAGTGACATGTCTCCCCTCAATGTCATGGAGGAGATCAAGATTAGGACAAGTACACGTACCAAGACCCGGTAATTCAGCAGTGCCAACCGAGCAATTATCCTATGCCCACGTACAAGTATCCACACCACATGCACATCACTTGATATGCCAGTCTCAGCTTGGCACATCCACCACCTACATTCCTTGCCAATTACCCCTCATTCACATTACCTCAATCACCACCCATTAATCCCACCCCATCCGCTCCTTAATCCTTGACCCACCTTACCTCGGGACTTCTTGTCCTTGTTTTATCCTTGGCCGCAACCATTGTTTTATAGTCGGGCATCCCCTATTGTCCTATCCTTGGCCACATGCCTATTATTCTATGTTTTATTGTTCTATCCCCATTTACATTTCTTGATTCTAATTTTACTTGTTGTAGACAATACTCCCACATGCTCTGCATACCTTATTGTCCCACATTCCTTATTCCACATGTCACCTCTTGAACCTATATAAGTAGGACATACATGTACATCTTCCTCATTCTGGGTATCAACTAGGCTTAGGCCCCTTACCTTCTCCTTCCTCTGTTAAGTCCTCTACTCGGGCTGGCACCTTTGGCACCCCCCGAGTATTCCCTCTGTCTCAAATCGGTGGCACACATGGTAAGTAGGGAATAATGCACGAGTACATTGAAGCCAAAGCCACTACTCCCAGCCTGCAGGACTTGGCGGTTACACTCCCGGCCCTTCGGCATTCCCGAAGCTTGACAGGTATTCCCAGCCAGACTCTCAGGATCAGGCCTATGGGTGTTTGGGAGATTGTACTGCTGGACCCAAGAGAAGGGTAGAGTATAATGGAAAAGCAAGGTATAGGCATAGGGTATATAGAGCATGAGACTCACTAGAAAGGGGTTTAGGTTTTCCTCTCAGGAATCCCCTGTCAGGCTTTGGGTACTGACGGACTTCGGGACTGCCAAAGGGTCGGGCAGACAATGGCCAAGTCCTGCAGGCCAAGAGTAGTGGTGTTGGCTTCAACGTACTCGTGCATTGCACCCTACTTGCTGTGCATGCCACCAATTTGCAACAGACAGATACTCGGGAGGATGCTGATAATGCCGGCCCGAGTTGAGGACTTAACAGAGGGGAAGAAGGTAGAAGGGCCTAAGCCTAGTCGATACCCAGAATGAGGAAATATGTACATGCATGTCCTACTTATATAGGTTAAGAAGCGACATGTGGAATAAGGAATGTGGAACAATAAGGTATGCAGAGCATGTGGCTATTGTCCACAACAGGTAAAATTAGAATGTAGGAATGTGAAACAGGGATAGAACAATAAAGGATAGGATAATAGAAACATGGCCAAGGATAGGACAATAGGGAGTGGCTGACTATAAAACAAGGGCTGTGACCAAGGATAAAACAAGGACAGGAAGTCCCGAGGTGAGACGGACTGAGGGGTGAGGAGTGGGCGTGTGGGTAGTAGATGTGCCGAGCCGAGACTGGCGTACCAAGTGATATGCATGTGGCGTGGACACTTGGATGTGAACATAGGATGGCTGCTCAGTCGGCACTGCCGAATAAATGGGTCTTGGTTTGTGTACTTGACATCCCCCCATTGCTAGGCCCTGTGTGATAGTCCTCAGGTGCCACTGGGGTTTCCCTTACAGTATCTAAGTAATATAAAGGTGTTATATATTGTTTTTCATGGAGTTCCTTATTAGAGAATCTTTCAAGTTAAAATGAAGGAATTTGCCTAGCTTAGCTGAATCAGTAAACTTAGCACCAGAGTAGGCAGATTAAGTTAGGTAAGAACCTTTCTGATTTTGCTGATGCACATGTCACCACACAAACTCCCAAATTACATTCATGTAGTAGGCTCTCAGAGATAGCATACAATATGTGGTGAACATTGTGACACTGTCAGAGGATGAACTGTTTTCCACACCAAGCCAAAGCCAATGAGAATGCCAATGCCTGCTTCACTGATAATGTTGGGGATTGGGAGATTCTCTAACAGATAGGAAGAGTCATCGGATCAGGGATCAGCTTAAAGGAATCCAAACCTCTCTCACTCAGACAATAATTCAACAAATCAGTCTTGATTGACTACCAAAAAAAATATAATAAATTTGGCTGGCCATTTAAGAGTGAATTACTCAAAGTAATTAACTCTTATACTATCAAGCTCTTCAAGGCCTAAAGAAATACTTCAAAAACACTCATATATTTCGCTTATTTCTATTTGGACCCACAAGGACCCACAGCCAGGCGCCAAACACTTATACACGGAAAATGGTGCCAAATCACTGGTTCAAGCTCTCAAGATTAATTGTACAACAAATTCCTGGGCTCAGGTAATAGCTATTACACTAT
>QLPI01004776.1:0-26258 GCA_003314275.1 Chroogomphus rutilus | reverse complement strand
TGTCGCCCGTACGACGGTTGCAGCTGCTGTAGGGTTCTGTAAGAGGATTTCAGGCCAAGGACAAGGAGTTGTGGCATAGAGGGTCGTGCTGTAGTGGGGAATCGGGAGAAGGAAGCACGCAGGTGGTCGGGTTTGAGAATGCGGATGTAAGGTGGGTTGTACGGGTGGTAGAGTAGCGTATGGGGGGTCGTTCGGCTTGTAGGTACGCTAGGTAGTTGGAATAGAGGAATATGGGTTTTAGAAAGCGTTGGGGGTATTGGGGGTTTATAGCGTCGCCTTGGCCTTCAGAGGGTGGTGCGCTCTACCGACCATGCGGCGGCTTACAGTGTCGCCCGAGGCGGTCCACTCTCTCGTGTCACCAACTGTCCAGCCGTCACCTTTCCCACCTAGGTACACGTGTGACAATACTGCAAACATAGTCGGATCCCTACGAGGGGTTAGGAGGGAGGGTATTCGGTTGCCATAGTCTCTGCGCGAGGACATCACTTGCGTTTGAAGTGCGCGGCCGGCCCCTCGGTCCTTATTGGGTGACCTCATTCTAATGTAAGGGCAACTCACGCTGGTACTGATTCCTAGGCAACTGCTGGGAGCTAGAACCAGCGGGACACCACCCAGCCCTGGCCTTCTCCCTAGGCCTGACTCAGGGACTCGAACCCTAAAGCCTACCCACAGAGCCAGTCAGACACTGGTAAGGGGATCCAGAAGTGAATATGTATTAAAGAAGACTAAGTACAGTATCAGTGCATACCTAGTAAGGGGATCCAGAAGAGAATGAGGTGAGGATCCCTTACCTAAGCAGCAAAGCTATATAGCTAGTGACTGTGACATGAGTAAGTCATGTCACAGTCAGTGAAAACAGAAGAATTAACTAAAGAATCCATAAGAGAAGGAGGATATCAATAAAGGATATATAGGGAAAAGGAATAAATATTAGTGGGCAAGGGGCTGTCCCCTGACAGCAATGAGCTTAAATATTTCACTGTTTATGACTGGTCCTGGTTTTCAGGATCTCGGGCAGCAGATTATATTAGACCAGATAGCACTTAGGGAAATGATCCAATATTATTTTGGCAACCAGGGTTGTGCCAAGATATCAAATGAAGTGAACCAGATCATGTTAGGAAGAGTTGAACCCAACCACCACACGTGAAGGATATATATATCACCTGGCTATCAGGGTCACCATACTTATTGAGAAAGATTTTCGATATCAAATCAAGTTTGACCAGACCAAGACGGAATGTGTGGGTTCTATTCAATAACTAAACAATCAAGGTCGCGCAAACAATTAAAGATTCCCGATATTAAATCGGGTCGACCCGGATCAGGTTGGGAGTTTTTATTTATAATTAGGCGAGAGCCATGTGGCATATGGGATCAGCTCATATACATGCCAACTGGTCTAGCCCAATTTGATATCGGTAATCTTACTGTCAGGGGAACTCCCGATCATGAATCCCGACTGGTACCAGCTCACCCGTATTCCACACCCGCCGACCAAGATCCGTTCGGTCCACTCATGGCAGTACCAAATGTACCACACACCAAATGGTTATCACTATTGGTGGGCACCCTTTAGAAGTATCAACTATAACCATTGGCCCTCCTTTTGTCGTTCACTCCCGGTGTCTAGGCCCTGGCAGAACTTCCTGGTCGGTACAGAGGGTGATGCCCGGTAGAGCGCGGAGCGCCATAGTGATGGTGCTTATATACAGTAGTCAATAGACAAAGGGTTCCCTAGAGTTTTCTCTTTGGATCCCCCTTCACCAGGTAGGCTAGTCACCATGTATTAGGTACCATACTAAATCTTTGGATCCCCCTTCACCAGTGTGCCACCTGAGGGTAGAATGCCTGCTTAGGTTGCCCTTACACTTACTCTATCGGTAGCTTGGCCTTGATTGCCAAGTGATATATGACAACCATGTGACATTTTGGATCAGCACCTTTTCATTTGACCGGTGATAGTCATCATGTCATATATATACTGGAGCCCAATCCTATCTACTCTAATCTGATATGCATCGTGCCCAAAAACAGGACTTCCCATGTATCCCTGTTCGCTTTAAGGCAGGAGCTGGATACTCAGCTCCAGTCACTAAATGATTGCGACCCACTTCAGAATTAGCTTCCATTGATAAATGAAGTGATATCAATAAGGTATTAGAACTTTGATTGTTATGTTCTTCTGGCTTTCAGTTAAGTCAACTGAGAAACCAAGTACGTTGACACATCAGGAAGATAATTTCATGGAAGACTCATGTTGCACAGGTTTGTTAGTGGAAACACACAAATCGATGCTTGAGATTTGTTGAATATTATCAATGTAGCAGGCCATTGTGTCTCAGAAACACCCTTGTGCATGATACATAAAAACACCGATATACCAGGTGTTAGAACCAGGCATTATTGAGTCATTTACATATATCTTCTACACCAAAACTCCAATATCTCCTCCAACCATTCCCAGAGCAGGATGCAACTTTACACCAATGTTCTATTCACCATGAAGAACACTCACAAATATTCTCGTGAATTTAGGAATGGGTTTTGTGGTGGTTATTTATCATGCACAAGGGTGTTTCTGCAATAGCATGGCCTGCCACCTTGATAATATCCAACGGAACTCAACTGTCGACTGTGTATTTCACTAACAGACCTGTGTGACATGAGCCTTCCTTGAAATTACCTTCCTGATGTGTCGATGTACACTGTAACGTTGCTTCTCGTGGTGATTGCCACATGGACCTTCTGGGTGCCAAGATGCACCATATTCATTGCCATCTTAGAAGTTCGATCAGCGATCTCTGATGTGATAGCATGATCACGATATCGGGCCAATGTAACGTGGCAAAGCATACCAGTGTGATTGCCGCCTTCAGACGTCGTTATCCAATTAACCCTGATAACAATGATCACGATATCAACGTGCCTTGATTGACATTTATCATAAATTACACAATCTGACGGTGTGTTGAATTGTCCCTGATGACGTGTCACATTCTCGGACCGGTGTAACACCGTGCCCCAGGGATTGATTGCCGCTTCTGGCGCTGAGTAGATCATACCCGGTCGAGATTGAGGCACCCATTAAATAATGAAAATCACAGACTCTGATCGTTGTGATCCCAATATACGGCTTCTATATTTAACATGGCGATCAGGGTCCTGCCACTGATTGAGTATGATTGCCGGTATTAATTGGGTTGGCCGCTGCATTTAAACCGGCTGGTGTTGGAATGTGTTCGTGGCTTCTATATGTTTTCGATCAGGGCTGCGCCACCATTGGGCGGAGAATGTATTTCCTTTCCCCACATTATTTATGGAATATCATTTGTTGCAGATGGTGCACACCAAAGTTGTGCCACGACTCGAGCACGGTCGTGGAGATCATACAGCGATGTAAACGGGACATGAAGGCCTTGCCCCATAGAATATGACAACTTTGACGTAGAGAAAGATGGGTTTAGTGCAATATATCTGCACCACCATGCTACACATGGATGGTAATTCATTAGTATCTGTTGGAATGGGTGTGCAACCAGAACAAAAGAACTAGACCATGTAGATGGTAGCTTCTATGAAGACACTGTAATTTGTATATATCTATCTACCTAAACCAAATAGCCCGTAGTGTCGATTATCAATAACAATCCAAGAAAGAAGCTGATGTTCAAGTGCACGCTTGTCGAATCCTAAGCCCTAACGACTGAGTCTGAAACCTTCAGTCGGCGCCAGCTTCACCTACAGAGAGTTGACATGGTGCGCCACAACTTAGGGCCACATGGTATATTGAGCATTTTACATTGGATGGCGCCAATCCGGTCTCAGAATGATTAGAGGACACTTGATCTGAAGTTGATCATGCTAGATCTAATAACCCGCACTGAGGGTGCTATGTCAGATTATTTTAATTCCAGTGTTATCTATTGAGACCATTCTCATGAAAGATATAAATCATGACCGTGTATAAAACAATCCAAACGATAGCCATGGGGTGGGGACTGGCCCTAAAATGAGTCATTTTAAAGAAATTCTGTGCGGGCATGATCCAATGGCCCTTGAAAAGAGGAGATTGTACCCCACGCCGACCTACATATAATGTATTATCGTGCCGATGAGGGGTCCGTTCGATGTTACTGGCCTCGGCACTCATCTCTTTCGGTTTTTCTGCGGTCGAAGGGCCATTTGCTACCCATTATTCTTTTTATAATTTTCTGGACTGGTACTGATGTTTGGATTTTTCGATTTACAGGCTGTTGCTTAGCGCCGAAAAGTCCTTGCCCAGAACAAAGCTGTGGTAAATGGGATCAATGGGATCAACATGAGCCTTAACAATGCCTGATACTTCTTCACTCCATTCTTGGCATGATCTTCCGGGATGCTTGACCGGAAAAAGGGGACGATGTTTTGACGAAGCAGAGGCCCAGATTCTGCAAGGGTTTAATATTATTTTTGGTTGGCCGGGATAGTTTATGATTCGATTATTGGAGTATTTTGGGTGTTAGATTAGATGTATTATATATCTGCTTTAGAATAGAGAGCAGGTGCTTGTATTACTATTATGAACATGATCCATTTCTGTTGGATTTATTGTTTTGAAAAGAGACTTTTCATATAAGGAATTGTGACATTGGTTCTGTGTTAGGGTTATTACGAGTAGGTGTTATTTCCATACACCTGGTGCCAGAGTATCTTGAATGCAAAGTATATCTGTCAAGCTGTGAAAAGGGCCACATGCCTCCTCTCCAAAGCACTTGAAGGCAATAAATACTCCCAGCACCCAGGGCGAAGATCAGGTAAGTATCTCATCAAATACATTAAATTCAATCCTCTGTAGCCCATTTATGCAAAGCTACCATTTAACATGATTGGAACAGCCAGAGGAACCTCTGTCCTAGCTTCAGACTCTATCAGTTTTCTTCACCCATATACATATAACCATGCTGCCAGTGTTCATTGTTCATATTTTTGCATCATAGCCTGTGCTTTGCTAAACTTGTTCTTTGGCTGTTCTTTACCTGCAGTTAGCTGGGTGAGGCTTGCTGTTTGCTGATAAGTCTAGGGTCAAACCATTATTATTAAAAGGGTTGACTGAAGAGTTTCTCTAAGATACACTATTATCCCAAAGGATGGGTGACAGGTTGACATTTCATTTCACATTTTGTGATGGCCAGAGCTGAGCGATTGGGACATGGTTAGAGATTCAAAAACAGTTTTCTACCAGTACTGCTTCATCTTGTGCCTCCCTATACAAAGCAGAATTCTTGTACCTTGTCTGACATGAATGCAAAATTTACTGTTGACATTCAAGTTGGAAAATCCTGGAGACAAAATTTCGTTCCATGATCTGTGTCGATGGTTCGATGCCGAAAGCCTCCCAAATAACCGAGTCGCAAACGTTGATGGCCACAAAAGAGAGCAAGGGTTCTTCGAGCAAGGTTACAATGTGAAGTCCAGACCTCCAGTCGACAGATTGAGAAGCGGACGCACACCTAGCGACTAGGTTGAGATGTCTGTGATAACTACAGTACCCAAGAGTAAAGTGATTGCTGAAGGAATGCCAGAATCAACCTGTTCTAGTGCTTACATATCAGCCACTTGTACAAGTGGAGTGTGAACCTACTGGCAGACGTAGTGAGAAGAATCGACAAAAATCGAGGAAAATGGAAACAGTCACATTAACTTCACCCTCGAATGTCGGTCTCTATCTGAACGTCGCTTCAGGGCGCTTTGATAAAGTGTAGATCACCTGTGGGATGACAGAATGTGATTCAGAGGAGCGAACATGCAATTAGAGATTCTCCTTAACACCTCATTGGTATTTCAAAAGATTACCCCTCTTCCATGATTCACTAGGGTTCAGTTGGTATCCGGTAACGTGCATCCCCGATAACCAAGTGATGTATTTAAATGAACAGTCAGAGTCAACAAAAAAAAAAATTACAAAGCTCCAGACACAATTTAAACAGTATACAAATTTCCAGACACAAATGTATTGAGAAAATTAAAATAAAAAGGAAAACGAAAATCAAGAAATAAACTGTAGATATGCAGGTATACCCGCGAGGGGCTTATTAGCCTCACTTGAAAGAGCAAGTGAATGTTTTGAGTCACGTTTGCTTCGACTGAAGTCGACATTCGGTGTTCGGTCGGAGGGAAGGAATATGCGCAAGGAGTCCTGACCGTTTATAGCCCAATGCAGAGGAGCAAACTGATGTTGAGGGTGCCGTTGGCTTCTAGTGAAGTTGATCATGGACACAATGAGGTATTCCCAAAGTGTCCAAATTGTGTACCAAGTTACTCATAAGAGTAAGGTGTTTTTTTTTTGATATCTACCAAGCTTTCAGGTAGTATTAGCCCTTGTTCTACACTGCATCTAACAGTGTCCATACCTGTTGATATCAATGGGCCCTCCAACAGATGTTGACAAATGCAAGACGGGGAGCCTCTCTCACGGTCAAAACTGCTAGATGTCAGATCTCCATCATCTCAATATCCATATCCTCACACAGCCAAAGATCGATGTCAATATCCATTGCATCGCTTTGGGTCTCGTCGTCGGATGATGAGGTCCATTCCTCATCGAGATCCATTGCATCATCGAGATCCATTGCATCGTCGAGATCCATTGCATCATCCAGATCCATTGTGTCATGGTCGACGCTCAAGTCTGTGGTTAAGGGAGGGATGGGAGATTGTGTTGGAGATGGGAAGCGTAGGGGTAATGTATTGCTGCTAGCCCCAGAGTGCGCCTCAACCACTGTCGCAGGAGTGATGGAAGCGACAGCCGGTTGTTGCACCTATACAAAATAAAGCGAGTAAGAAAAGTAGCTGGTAGAAAGCTGGAAGGAACATGTACCACGCCATTTGGATTCGCGCCGATTGTGACTTTTGCAAATGCGAGGCGATCATCCTCGAAGTTGGAAAATTCAATCTTTGGCGAGCTCGCAAGAGGCTTGCCATGAACAGAATCCTGGGGTGCCTGAACAATCGAGAATGTATAAGTTTCAGGGAGATAATGAAAAATAAATGAAACAGACGGGAACGTGACCATCCTGACTCCCACCGATTGCAGCGTTTTCAGCTCCGATGGAAAAAGCCTCAACTGGCTCGCCAGGACAACGATAGCCATGAGGAAATGTTGTCACAGGCATGGCATCGAAGGTGGCAAGGAGTTGTTTGGTCGCAACTGGCGAAGGCAGAAAAGCGTAAGAATGGCGAAATCCAGAAGTGGACGTGAATTGAAATAAACAACAATCCCAGATGAATACCAACTCAAATAAGACTGTCACAACGCTGACTTACAAACTTCCTCCTCCAAATTCCTTATGGAAGTACAAAGAAATTGGTTCTCCGAACCCGAGTCGACAGTCGTAAACGGGTTCGTTCCCTGGGATGAGAACGATGGCTAAGAAAGGGTGGTATCAAAAAAACAATGTCTCGGACAGTCAGAGATAAGTACGCACCGGAGAAGGCACTGTGTCCGTGGTCCGGGCCTCATCGCTAAGACCTTGAGCTCCGCCAACCTAAGGTAAATATAAGATAGGTGAGTCGCATAGTTCCCGGTGACAGATGAGAAGATAACTTACCTTGGGTATGACGCAGTCATCCACCGCGAGTAGCATGTCGGTCTATGAGTCGTTGTTTAATACGACGATGCCATACACTAAGAAAAGAAATGCAGAATGGTACACACTTGTGGCTTGGTGGGGACGACAGGATATGAGGGTTCGAGCGACGATGTCTCCCAAGCGCACAATACCTTGGCCTTCATCTTCAGCGATACGAGGAGTTTCTATGAGTTTTTGTTTGATGAGATGACATCACACGATATGCAAAGGCATACACTCACTGCTAACGTCATTGGGGCACTCTTGTTGGTCTTGACCTTATCGGAAGGGAGTTAGTTATTAGGATTGTATAAATGCGGAGGGACACATGGCACACTCACGTCGTTGGAAGACGGCAGAAGAGTGGAAACCATTTTTGAAACAGATTGCATTTCGATGAGGTGGTATGGGATGAAGTGGTGTGAAAGAAAAAGATTTCTCTCTCAATTGGCAGACCCCGGTGGGATTGTATAGGGAAGGAGATTGAATTGGGGGCGGTGCTGTGACAGATGTATTGTCGGTATAGAGAAATTTTTGATTTATAACATTTCAAACACCGCTGTGTTAGTAGCAGCTGCTAGCGCCGGTGGGCTGACGTATCGAGTGATTAGCCGAACTGTGATTATGTCTTTGATGTCCCGACTCGGAGGTTTCGGCATCATGGCACAATGATTCCTACTTGCGACGAGACCAGTTCCGGGAGTGGGCCACCACGCTATTGGAACGCTGCAACTGTAAGACTGCTTGTGTACCGAGGAGACCCACAGCGGGATTGCATCTCTGATCTGACCATGTTACCACCATGAGCGCATCCTTTGACGATCAGGATCTATGTTAGAGATTGAATATGATGATTTCTTCAAGAAATTTGGCTTATTAATAAATACCTCCAGGTTACAAGGGTGTAATCAGTGAGTCTATATACTTTGATAAATTGCTTCAAATCTCCCGGCCAATTTCATAATTGCTTTCCTGTATGTTTATATTCTGAGTTTGGGAAGTTCTAGAAAAACGAATTAATAAGGATTCCTACAAGTGAATTTCAATGAAAATGTTCTGATTGTGGCAGGTTTCTATGGTTGGCAATGGAACCAAATGGCTTATGTAGGGTTGCTGTGTTCTTACTGTTGTTGACAGTACAGGACAGACAAAGTCAACCAAAATTTGACCTAGTTTTCTGCCTAAATCAGCTTTGTAAAATTGATAATAGCCCATGACAACAAGTATCTCACATCAAAATAAAATCACTGGTATGAGCCAATTTTTCTAGAACTATTTTTATTTCACTTATGTCAAAATTTTGGCCCCACCCTCTCCCCCCCAAAAATATCTGGCAAAAATGTGCAATCAATAGCTACAATTAAGTAGCATATGATTCTGATAAAATTGTGAAAAAAATATCTATATACTAATTCATAAACGGTGATGGTACTTTCTCGTTTAGTAGTGTGGGGGGCCCGATGGAGACATACGGCCTCGGCCCAGCTTGGGGAAGAGGGAGGCAGTGAGTGCGCCAGGCAGTCTTATGGAAATAACTATGATAGCGTACAGTTTTCATTTCGTGTCATTGCAGTTTCTGGATGTTACGGTTGATTATCCTTTTTTTCTGTTTGTTTTTTTGTCAGTTCATGGGCAGGACAGAATCCTCAAATATGAATATCAACTCGCTCATCGCAACCATAGAGGCATACTAATATACAGCAAACACATCTAATCTCCCTTCTGATACCCTAGTTGGCGCTTCACGGGTTTGAGAGATCAACCAAGGGGAACACGGATTCGTCCCATGTATATCCGCTCACTCCATCACCTGTCATCTTTGCACTTAAAGGGAGAGGCTTCAATTTCACAAGTTCATCGCTCCAAAACTTCAAATCGGCTACAGATTTCTTGGCTTGCCTCTCGGTTTCAGCCTGGAGATGCACTCTCTCAGTAGATGTCATGTTTTTCTGTTTTTTTTTTAGGTCGATTCTTCCTTACTCGGCGTCCAATTCCAATGATACGGTGTCGATTTGTACCTGAAAACAAAGATGCTACTCCTCACGAGTGGTTTGTTAATATCGCCGTTGAGGTACGTTTCATCGCAAAGCTTTTTTTTCTCAGCCCATAATTTTCATTGGGACTAATCCAATTGACCCACTGACCCACAGGGTGAAGTTGATGTCTGCGGAGGTCTATCCCACCACTCCGGAGAATTGATGGAATATTCAGAACGCCAAGCATGTCTTCGGGTTATCAAGTTTCATCATCATCGTGTAAAAAGATGAGAATTCTCCAGACTACTTTTTGACTGTGGCTGAGGTCAGTCAAATTATTCTCATCATTTTTTTCTTCTTCCAATGGTTGTCTTCATTACCTAGGACGGGACAGTCAGGCAACACGATCTCAGAACACCTCATAAGGGTTGTGAGTCCAGAATAAATGACACATGTCCGCCACCATTGCTAGATCTTCATCCTATGGAGCTGTCTACCATCGCACTTTCACCATTGACACCTTTCAACTTTGTCGTCACCGGAGAGTCACCATACGTAGGTCATTGAATGTTTCCACAGCTCGGAGTTCATGCTTCATCATTTGGACACGTCAGGCATATATCTCTTCGATAGAAGACACATGGGGTGTCGTTTGAAAGAAGAGTGGGGGATAGAATGCAGACCCGACGACATAGCAACATGCGTCAGGCGATTCGGCCGTAATGCTAAACCGAGAAACGAGCTTTCTGGACATGAACATATCACAGGCTCTTGTATGTCTCAAAATAACGGGCACGAGGTATGTGTCTAGACAAGAGATGGATAATTTTTAGCTATAATTAATGACATCTCGTAGTTGTTACTCTGTGCGTAGCTTCCACCCGGACAATCACATGGTCTCATTATTACTTGCTTTAGCGTATAGTGCTGACATTCCCCTCCAGATCCACCTGAGACTACGCGGTCCTCTCAGCCTCCAATACTTTTGCCAAATAAGTGGCGTAAAATCCATCCAGCTAGCAGTGAATTGGGCGTTTACATGGATTCCCAAACGATCCCTACTCCGACAGAAATATGCGACACCCTTATGTAGCCAATCTCGAGCTGAAGTCGTTATGGGTCTGGCGGATTCATGAGGACTGACATCCAGGTATGAGCAGTACAACCGTGAGTGAGGTGGCTTACACCAGTACATTTGCTTCTGGGTGTACAGGTACAGGCACACCGACCACAGTTCCTAGCATGACAGACTCTACTGACAAATAATAGGGCCTGTTTTGTGCTTGCTGAACGTCTAACATAACATCTGCTAAGAATTGCAAGGCCTGCCACAATATCTTGATTTTAGCATTCATAATATGGATGTTTTGGCAGAGAAATTTTTTAGAGGAATATGGAAGCTTGTGCTTTGTCTTCAAGAAGATATTAGAAAAACTAATTGTCTATCTTAGTACGCTTTGAAACCAGCCCTTTCCCCTTTTTCACCTTCTGGATACCTTTTGCAATTACTTTTTCCAAGAACCGAGCATCACCCCATAGAAGGTCAAAAGCCTGTGAAAGTTTTTCTGCTGGTATCTTCTCCAGTTCATCAATCCGATAAATTGCATTTTTGCTAAGTTTTGCCTCTATATCATAAAGGTTGCGGTGTATGGCTTCGGGCCATTGAGAAACCTCTTCAAAGAAATTGGCAATGCTGGGAAAGTCATACTCCTCATTGCTGCTTGGACTGGTGGGAGAAGATGGCATGGTACACTTTGTCACATGTTTCCTTACTGAATCCTGGGGGTTTGCTGACATATGGTATGAGTGAGGGGGAAAGTATTGGGGGAATATCATTGGATATATTCCCTGGGCCCCTAATGGTGCTTGTCCTGGTATGTTTGCTGGTATGGGATTGGAGTTTGGCAGGTTTCTCTACTAGGAATATGGTGGAAGTCACGAAAATGTGCATTCTTTGGGGGAATTTTCAGTGTAACCCCATCTGCTTGTGCAGCCTGAAGTATTACTGAGCATCTGACTGAAATTTTTGATCTTGAAACACTTACCAAGGCATAGGCCCATGAGCGCATCTTTTGCCAGGAGATTGCAGTATGTTTTGAATTTTTATCAATCTTGCAATACCTATTCTGACATTTCCTGTCTGAACAACCCGAGTATTGTGCTTTTAGAGTCTCCACAAAGCGTAACTCCATTCCTGACAGACTAGATGCATCTTCTTCAGATGAAGCTTCAGCATCTGTGTTTGCATTAAGATCAACCACTGGCATATTCTTCTTTTTCTCTAGGTTTCTGTTGCCTAGGTCAGTACTACCACCTTTTGCCTTTTTGAGTTACTAAGTGTATGTCACATAGAAGCTAGATACTAATGCAAATCAAAAGACAATTCTAGCAAATTAGTTAGGCACTTACTTCTTCTGAAACCTCTATGTTCACACCAATAGGTGTCCCATCCTTCCATTTCTTCTGTTTAGTAATAAGATCTTCTTTGAGACCCTCCCAATGTGCTGCCTTGGCCAGCTTCATTACTTCAGCACCTTGGATGTCAAAGCAATACCGCAGTTCTGGCTTTTGTTTCATTTCACCACATCCCAACTCATTGTGGATCTGTATTACAAGGCTCTCAAAACTTGTAGTGGATGTGACTTTTAGCCGTTCCCAAACCCCAACTGATGTCCCATCTGGGATCTTGAAAGTAATTGCTAGTTTCAATAAAAGTATTAGATCATATCTAAGATTAGATTTCAAGTATAACATACGGTATGATTTGGTTGAAAACTTCACAGATTCAGATTCAGATTCAGTCTTAGACTGATCAGTCAGCCCAATTGAGGCTGATCTGAGGACTGTAGGTTTTTCCAGTTCAGGCTGGAGCTTGGGCTGGAAATCAGAGTCCTTCTCATTCTGTGACCCAGACTTAGGGTCCTCCTCTTCTGCAAAGGCTTTCACAAGCTGTTTAACTCTTCTAGATGCCTTTCGTATAGGTTGAGTATTCACAACTTCCTCCACTGGTGTGATGTTCTTCTTCTGGACAGAATCATCTACAAGATATAAATCTTTTGACTTGTCAATCAAGAAGACCATAACATACCTTGACAATCAGGGGTGATAACCTGTGCAACTTCGATCTTTCTCATGTCTGCATCTATAGAAGCCTCTGCCGTCCCAGATTGTTGGGTTCTTCTAGTTTGTGTCTTCCTTTTGTGATTCTTCTGATTTGCCATTGTAAGCAAAAAAACTAGTGTGTCCAAATTATCGGGTTGTTCAGACTGAATGTTTACAGTTGCTGACAAAACTGCCCACAAACTGCATGCGACATCCCCACCTCTCTTCGTGCGTGAACTGCACGCGACATCCCCATCTCCCTTCGTGCGCGGACCGTGTGCATGTTGCCATTACGACCATGGAGCTCCGCATCACAACCTATCCACCTGCGGGCCGGGCACCAAGGTCGAGTATACTTACGCCTCCTACAAAGAGCAGATCTCCAAGCATATCCTCAAACAGTCCTCAAACAACCCTAGCAGTTGGACACTTTCCCAGCCTATCCATACCATTACCACAATCGCAAAGCCCGCACTGACATCCTTTATGTACATCATCAAATTGCAACCACTCACGATGCGGGGAATTCAACCGTGCAAACCGTCATCCTTACTACTACGAATGAGGGTGTGGCCGAGAAACAACCCTTCTTGTTCTTCTGCTATAAATGTGCCTGCTCGCTGACTTGAATCGAATTGCAAGCATCATTTACAACATTTGATTTACCAAGTGATACTCATAACGACTACGGGTGGACCCCGGACCATATCACCCGTTATAACCGTATACTAAAAGGTTCAAGTAGACGAATATCAACGGGGGTAACGTGTCAAGGTGAGCTTATTTCTCTGAACCACTGGTGCCTCAAGAAAATAAACAGCATGGAATACCAATTGAAACACTCATCCCAATCATATCAGCTCTAAAAATACCCACCAAGAGGTTACTACCTCGTGTAGCCCATATACCATTCATCTCTATCAATGCCACATATTAATCATTCCTTTTCTCAGTCGTCGTCTTCGTCTGCATCTCCTCTGAATCGGAACACGAAGCTTGAACTACTGTTGTCCTTGTTCTTTCTCAAGCATCAGGTTTCAGCAAGTTGTTAGTGGGTACTCCACTCATTTCGAATACTTCCTGTGCTCCATTTCCAACTTTTCCTTCTAGGTTGATTTTCGTAGCCCCCACGACCTTGAATGCTACATCACAGTGATATCATGGCAAGTACCCACCATTCGCCACTTTGCACCCAACTGGTACTCTTGATGGACGAATTGTGGACTCTGGAGGTCAATGCCAACTTTGGTGTGCACAGATCCCTGCCCTTTGTTCAACACACTAATCCCGACGGTATGTTCAGACGATCTCGTAAACCACACGGATGCAGTCACACCAAGCTTCATGCATGATCCTGGTAGCATTCTTTCCCAGTCTGCAGGGTGCAATCTCTCCTGTCGATGCCGTCTTCCTTTCTGGCTCCGAATATGAACCTTGGACCATTGGTCTCTGCTTACAAATATTACAAAGTAAACACACTGAGGCCGGCTACTCCACTCCTTACAACAGTCCGTGCTCGCTGCGGTTGATTTACTCCTGTCAGTTACGACATTGGGAATAGTCTAGCACGGCCATATGGCGGCTGGTCCCAAGCCGCTGGACAGGTATCAGATCAACAAGCCTTTCGTCAATATTTGAAGATGATATGAAGACATCGAGATGTGAAATGAGTTGTACCCGGATGCTTAGTTCAAATATTCAACCATACTAGTCAAAATCGCATACACACTCATAGAGGAAGATCCCAGACGAACTACATTCCATCCCAATCTTGAGCCAACATTTGCTCCTCACCCCACTTGATCCGCTCTCAAAATTTTCATTTTCAGCTACTCTCGTGCCGGTATCAGTCAATACTTTCGAGTACATTGTCCCAACGCTCCAACGGCGTGGCCAATAATTGAGGGAGAAGATCTGGTCCTGATGTTGCAAAAATTGGCGGATTTATCCAGTAAGAACTTCGTGTTGTTTTGATAAAAGGGAGAGGCGCATGTATGGAGGGAGTCGGGCAGGAATTGGACTGATGGGTACAGACGGGGAACAGACAAGTATATGCACCGGAAGCAGAAGAAAAGTGGCAGTGGCACGTTGAGGATGATATTCAGGCTGAGGGTGACTTAGAAGATGAACTTGAATATGTAAATTTCTGATCTATGTACAATGTATTCCAACATATTCCAATGTATTATAACGATGTGCAACTGACCATCATCAGTCATAATTATCATTAGTCATTGACATACATTAAAACATATTACAACAAATCGTGATCGATCATGAGATTTCCGCTTTTCTGTTGATGCAGCCGAATGTCATCGTCAACAGAACCTGAGTCCATTGTCACCTCGTGTGATACTAGATCCTTCAGCCCTCTGGAAATATCGTATTCCTGGCGACTAGTTGCTAGTAGGTGTAATGTGCTAATCCCCCAGCTGTGGAATGTTTTCAGAAGTTTCAGGAGGCTACGACGATCGTGGCATTCGTCGAGCGCATCAAAAACCGAAACACATGGTCGAAGCTGCGGATGACAGATTCTAGAGCGGAAATCAACTCTTCAGGTGTGAGGGGTCGGCGCCCCTCTTCGTTCTGGGAGAATAATTTCGATAAAGCGTCAGGAGTGCTGGCTAATTGAAATGAGATCTGTTTAATGAGGGAGCTGAGAATTACACAGGTATCTATATCCTTTGAGTGAAACTCAAAATAGACATATGCATAAGCCAGCAACGGTCGTTGCTGGCAATAATGGGAAATACTCTCGATGATCGTAGAGCTGAATTCCAGACGCGTTAGCGTGACTCACTATAAACGCACTCTACTCGCCATAGGATAGTTTTCCCGGAGCCAGCCGCATCAGTAAGCTGCAAACAATTATCTCAAGGAAACCCTCAGAAACGTACGCATTCCATGCAGCCATAGGAACGAGTTGTTCCTCCGTTTCCACTCCTCGAATTGAGCTCCGTGCACAAACCACAATCCTGTGCTTTCTCGTCGCTCCCTGAGGGCACTAGCATTCTTTAATCGCTGGTCAGGTGCTTCCAGCCAATCATATATGTTCTGCCGACCTCCATCTGCAAGACATGTCAACAGAGGGTTGGTAATTATTAAGACAAATACGGCGCTACGAGGTTTGAATAGTCACACTTACCAATAGTCCTGTCGTGGTTGATGACACTGTGAAAACTGACATCCCCTCCAGCACCTGGCACAACACATGTGGATTAGCGCGGGGCTCTTGGATTTTCAACATTGGACAAAGAGACCTACTCAAGTTCACGTTGGAAAGAGTAGTGTGAATGAATGGTGGCGTCATCTGTCGAGCGTGAGTTGAAATAGAGTGTCTCGATGTCTTTTCCACAAGTCAAGTTGCGGAGGGGTAGTAAGGTGTTCGCAGCCGCACAGCCCCTCGAAGCCGCATCAGAACCCCAATCCCCGATAACCAACAACAACCGCAAACGATCCTTGTGCGCTTACGCTGGTTTGCAGTACATAAGGCCCACGCGATATTTACACCTCGATTTGGGAGCGCAAGTGGACATGGAGGGGGAAGAATATAGCAGCGCCCTGCAGACGGTAACACACGCAACATAATTCAATTGCTCCTGGACATGGAGGCGGATCCAAATATTCCTGGAGTATTGGACGGCGGGACGTTGCAGGTCGCGTCAGCAAAAGGCAATGAGACAATTGTGCGTTTATTGAATGACCGGAGAGCACAGGTGAGCATGCAAGGAGGAAAATATGGCAGTGCTCTGCAGGCGTCATCAACAGAAAATCATGAAGATTGTTCGTTTGCTTGTCGAGAAGGGTGCTGACATAAACGAACAGGATTGTTTGTCGTTGAGCCTTGTGGCGTCATTAGGGAAGGAGGAGATGTTTCGGTTACTATTGGATCTGTCTGCGGATGTCAACATGCAGGGAGAAGGAGAATATGGCAGTGCCCTAGCGCGGCATTGGCTCGTTTTCATAAGAACATTGTTCGCTTGTTAGTCGAAAAGGGTGCCGACCTAAACATTCAGGGAGGAAAGTACTCTGCCCTGTACTTTGGCATCATGGGGGGACGAAGACATCGTTCGACTCCTTCTAGATTGTGGAGAGCAAGCGAACATCGTGGGAGGATACTACGGCAGCGCGTTGCAGGTGGCATCTTGAAAACGTCACCAAAGCATTGCTCGCCTGCTGGTTGAGAAGGGAGCAGACATAAACATGTTGGGAGGACAGGATGGCGCTGCACTATACTGCGCATCGTCAACATGCGACAAATATATGGTTCGACGACTCCTCGATCGTGGAGGGGATGTAAACAAACAAGGAGGAAAGTTCGGAAGGGCAATTCAGACAGCATCTGCAGCAGGTCTTGACAACATAGTTTGCTTGCTGCTGGACATTGGGGCAGGCGTAAATATACTGGGAGGATATTACGGGAGCGCACTGCAATCAGCGTCATTCATGGGACACGAGACTACTGTGTCCTTGCCAGTAGAGAAAGGAGCACATGTGATCCTGCAGGGAGGGAGGCACGTGACTCCACTGAAGATGTTAATGATGCATCACAGTAATATCACTTACTTTTGAAGGGTAATGAGCTCTAATATATTTAGTGTAACTTGAGTAGGAACACAAGGAACACACAGACTAAACAGGTTAAAACTCCTCAGTGTGGTCAAAACACTCATATTTGAAAGAAACTACCTAAACAGGTTAAAACTACAACTTATTAGATGAAATACATTGATTATAATTATTTTTCTCACCTCCTCAGTGTGGTCAAAACACTGAGGAGAAGGAGTACGCGAGTGTGTCTCAGCGATACTCCTAGCGGTCGTTTTGCGCTCAGCGCGTCGGTCAGCCAAAGTGTCGGCAATGACCGAAAGTTAGACGCGTAGCCTCGACGCGGAAGCAAATTGAAAAAAGGCCGCGTCGATGATAATACAAAAGATTAAGGAAAATGGACTGCGAAAAATATCCTAAAAATACAGAAAAAATATAGAAAAGTATTGTGAATGATTTTGAATGATTTTTATCGAAAAATAGAAAAGAAAATAAAGACTTAAGGGATATTTGGCTTGATATTGGGGTAATTGACCCAACAACTTTCTGGTCGAGGAAAGAGAGGACATAAATATGCATGGAAGACAGGTTGGCTCTCCGCTTTATTTGGCATCATCAACAAGGGACGAGGACATGGTTTCGATCCTTTTGGATCTGTGAGTGGATGTCAACTCCCATGGAGGATACTATGGCAATTCATTGCAGGCACTGAGAGCGGCATCATTTATGGGTCATGGAAATAGCTTCTCCTTGCTAGGAGCCTCGTCATCTGATTACCAGTGCCTCTTCTTGTAAAAAAATTATACCTATATTATTTGTTAACCCTTGCCCTGAAATCAAATAACAGGCGATATGGAAATACGGATACTATTTACAACACTGAGGCGCCACAGGCCAATAGGTATATGTTGGTCCCTCAAACTTGGGTCATACCTAGAAAACAACACGAAAATTACGGAAAATACTATGATACCTTCTAAATCCCGAGTGTGGCTTCGGTCAGATAAGCTAAAGCTGATTTTCGTGACCTCGTTTGTTAAGTGGCACTGCGTGATCGATGTAACTTGATACACACTTGTGTGATACCGGTTTAACTTACAAACCTGCTGGTGTTCATTTGGCGTACCACAGAGTAACAACTCCATCCCACTCCTGATCAGATATGGTCATCTGGATCTGCTCTCCGTATCACCTTGACCATTGATTGGAGGCGGGGCAGAATAGCCGCGATTGAGAGTATACGACAGACCATGAATCATATACTATTGGCATTGGCACAGGTATTGGGAGGCATAATCACTCATCTTCTGCAAGTCCAATTTTGGCGATCGTGCATGATCGGTGGCACAATCCTAGTCGGCGATGACAAATGTGGTGGCCATGTGGCATGTCTCATATTGGGTCGTGTGCCAATCAATTCCGGGGTCGCTGATCAACAACTGCACAGAACAGATGGGGAATTATATTGCATGTGTGACCAATATGACACTGCAGACAATGACGTGGTAGTGCCGCTCGAATCATTGAACAACTCGGCTAACGTGCATCACCGGTAGCGGACCCCTGATCGGCACGATAATATATTATATGTGGTCCGCGTGGCGTCCATGTGACTTCTCAGGATCTCCTCTTTTCAATTGCCATTGGATCATGCCCGCACAGAATTTCTTTAAAATAACTTATTTTAGAATAAAGCAATTCTCTGAACCGTTCGCTCAGTCCAGGGCGGGTCCCCACCTCATGATTATTGTGTGGATTGTTTTATCCACGCTCATGATTTAGATCTTTCATGAGCACGGTCTCAATAGATAACAATGGATTTGAAAAAATTGTGACATAGCATCTTCATTGCAGGTTACTAGATCTAGCATGATCAACTTCAGCCAACTTCGTCTCATCAAGTGTGCTCTAATCATTCTGAGACCGGTTCGGCGCCACACAATGTATAATGATCAGTATACCATGTGGCCCTATGTTGCGGAGCACCAGGTCAACTCTCCGAAGGTGAAGCTGGCACCGACTGAAGGTTTCAGAGTCAGTCGTTAGGGCTTAGGGTTCGACAAGCGCGCACTTGCACCTCGATTTCTTTCTTGGATTATTATTGATAATAGACACTACTAACTATTTGGTATAGGTAGATATATATATACACATAAGAATTTCTTGATAGAAGCTGTCATCTACATGGTCTAGTTGTTTTTTTCCGCCATTCCAACAGATACTAATGAATTACCATCCATGTTTAGCATGATGGTGTAACTACGCTCATCTTTCTGTATGTCAAAGTTGTCATATTTTATGGGGGAAGGCTTCCATGTCCTGTTTACATCGCTGTATGATCTCCACGACCGTGCTCGAGTCGTGGCACAACTTTGGTCTGCGCCATCCGCAACAAATGATATTCCAATAAATAATGTGGGGAAAAGGGATACATTCTTCGGGGAAGCCGTGATCGGCAACATATAGAAGCCACGAACACACAACCCGAGTCGGTTTAAATGTATCTGTTATCTTGCTCAATCCTTCACATTTAGCAAACCCAATGAATATCGGTAATCTTACTCAATCGGTGGCGGCACCCTGATCGCCATGTTAAATATAGAAGCCGTATATTGGAATCACATCGATCAGAGTCGTTATTTAATGGGTGCGTCGACGCGGATCAGGTAAGATCTACTCAGCGCCAGAGGCGGCAATCAATCCCTGGGGCACGTTGTTACACCGGTCCGAGAATCTGAACACGTCATCAGGGGCAATTCAACACAGCGTCAGATTGTGTAATATTTGATAGACGTCAAATGGCGGCAATCAATCCGGTATGTCTTGCCACGTTGATATCATGATCACGGTTATCAAGGTTAATTGTATAACAACGTCTGAAGGCGGCAATCACTCTGGTATGGCTTGGCACGTTAAATCGGCCCGATATTGTGATCACGATCACATCAGAGATTGCTGATCCAGCTTCTGAGATAGCAATAAATATGGTGTGGTGCGTCTCAGCACCCAGACGGTCCACATGACAATCACCACGGGACGCTATATGTTGTGTACCATTCATCCTCGATCCTACGGGTCAGGTTGTGTCACCGGTAGAGCAAGATCATTGAAATTGGTTTCGGTTGATCTGATCAGCCTGAATAGAGCTGAATTCACTTATACGAAGCTCTATTATGTAGAGATGAGTGAATGAACAACGGTGTAAATAAAAGTAAGTGCTATCTCACCTCAGCGTTGTATAAGTCAAACGACAGAGGGGAGACCAGATCCAAGTAAGCAACTAGAGACATGACACCAATTAAAGTACCATTAGAAATTTTTAATTTTTAATTTGCACAGAGAATTTTGATAAATGCCAATGGAAACAAGGATTAGGTCACATGTCAGGGCGAAGCGGTTTATTAATCCAACAATGGTAACTATACTACAGATCTCGATGGTGCTTCGTGTGACACTAGTCACCTTTATAACGCTGCTAGCCTGGTCAAGTCTGATGACGAAGATATCAATCTTGGCACAATTGCTGGGGTATTGTAGGGACTGAGTGTAAATACACAGGTCGAATGTTCAGGCTGTTTTCCAACGGAACAACTAGCTGTCAAGTTTCATCACCAGATCATCTTTGCAGATGGATGTTGGTAGAACCCAAATCGGCGCGATTAATAAACGATGCACAATGTACGTCACGGGTCAAGGGATAGCATGTCAGTTATTTCCCACTACTAACCTGACCCAATATGATATCTGTATTCTTACACATCCCAATCCGATCCAGGGGAACCGAAGTTGATATCGGTGAGTATGCCCCATCAATCACCAACTACCAATTAGTAGCCGCGAATATCCGACTCAATCTGGTGCAACTCAATGTGATATCAGTAATCGGACTCAATTAACGGCACGACCCTGATCGCCAAGTAATGTATGCTTCACATGTGGCGGTACGGATCATATCCTATTCCTCAACCGATCTAAGTACCTTGAGTACCTTGAGTTGAATCAGTCATCCAGATCGCCAAATTCCATTTAGCAGCAGCCAACCTTCCAACCTGATCCAGTGTCACTCAAGGGGATACCAGCAATCTCACTCAATTAATGGCGCAACCTTGATCGCCAAGTAATGCTTCACGTGTGGCGGTGCAGATCAAATCCTATGGTGACCTAATCCGGGTACCTTGAGTTGACATCGGTGATCTTGGCGCGACCCTGATTGTCAAATGCCATTTAGCCGCACGTCTTCAGACCCGATCGGGTGGAACTCTATGTGATGCTGGTAATCTGACTAATCAATGTAGGGACCCTGAAATGTGTGCGCGGCTTCTATAAATAACTAGGCGATCAAGGTCGCACGAGCAATTAAAGATTCCCGTCTCGGCCCGGATCGGGTTGGCATTTGTGTTGGCAGTTTCTATTTATAACTACCGGAGAACCATGTGGCATATCGGATCAAAATGATATACATGCCGACGAGTCTAGCCTAATTTGAATTCGGTAATCTTACTCTATCTGTAGCGTGGCCTTGATCGCCAAGTGATATATGAAACCATATGACGTTTCGGATCAGCGTCTTTTCATTTGACCTAGGTGATGGTCGCCACGTCACATATATACCCGCGCCCAATCCTGTCTAATCTAATATCATATGCGTGATGCTGGAAACCAGGACTTCCAGTGTATCCCTGTTGGCTTCAAGGGAAGAGCAAGATAGTCAACTTGAGTCACTTGATGATTGCGACCCTCTGCAGCATCAGCTTCCATTGAAAAATGAAGTGATATCAATAAGGGATTAGAACTTTGATTGTGATGTTCTTGTGGCTTTCGGTTTATTCAACCGAGAAACCAGCCACGGTGTACATCGACACATCAGGAAGGCAATTCCACTGAAGAGTCATGTCGCACAGGTCTGTTAGTGAAACACACAAATCGACGCTTGAGATCTGTTGGATATTATCAATGTGGCAGGCCATTGTATTTCAGAAACACCCTTGTGCATGATAAATAACCGCAATTTCCGAGCCACTTGTCTTATTCTGTCATGTGCAGGGATCTGTGATCCACGCGGCAGATCATTTGGCTGGGTCACCAACATCGAACAAAACCTTGTAAGTGCATAGCAGATTAAGCAATACTTGGTTGGACCGCAGGTAATCTAGTATATTGACCGGTTTCCCCAAGATCACTTGCGCTAAAGAGATATATACTCGTTAAACCACGCATGAGGATCTAATCAATATGCTGTGCAAGGCCGAGCGCAGTAGAAGCAGCTTTATGCTGTGGGAGTTACAATGTGGAACCAGAATATCGACAAAGGAAGCCTCCTGCCTGACCAAAGTGTCTTGTTCTGTGCACAATTAAATCAGTGATTTTCGGGCTGGCTATTTACTTATACATAGAAATTGTTTTCGATAGGCGTGTCTTAAATAAATACCCTTATTTGCGTCGGCGGGGGTATAATAGATCAAGTCTCAGAGCACTGGCTCAACTTCGATCAGGTCATGTGCCATTTCACCGTCACCCTCTTGTGCACAGGTCATGGTCGGCAGCCTACACAGTATAAAATCTGAAATTGAACTCGTTGATCCAGCCTCCCCCATCTTCTCACAGGTGTCGGAGGGACTGGCTTCTCATAAACTTGACAGTTGATGGAACCAACACTTGTAACAGTTCTTCTTTTCTCCGCAAGCACCATTACTTTATTCAAGCCGTGGTGTCCCTGGTATATCGGTGTTTTTATGTATCATGCACAAGGTTGTTTCTGCAATATAACGGCCTGCTACCTTGATAATATTCAACGGATCTCAAACGTCGATTTGTGTGTTTCACTAACAGACCTGTGTGACATGAGTCTTTCATGAAATTGCCTTACTGATGTGTCCATGTACTTGGTTTCTCAGTTAATTTAACCGAAAGCCAGAAGAACATAGAAATCAAAGTTCTAATACCTTATTGATATCACTTCATTTTCAAAGGAAGCTAATTCTGAAGTGGGTCGCAATCATCTAGTGACTGGGTCTCACTATCCAGCTCCTGCCTTACAGGGAACAGGGATACACGGGAAGTCCTGTTTTCCGGCACGATGCATATCAGATTAGATTAGATAGGATTGGGCTCGGGTATATATGTGACGTGACGACCATCACCGGGCAAATGAAATGGTGCAGATCCGAAACGTCACATGGTTTCCATATATCACTTGGCGATCAAGGGCACGCTACCGATAGAGTAAGATTACCGATATCAAATTGGGTTAGACCGGTCGGAATGTATATGAGTTGATCCCATATGCCACATGGTTCTCGCCTAATTATAAATAAAAACTCCCAACCTGATCTGGGCCGACCCCATTTAATATCGGGAATCTTTAATTGTTCGCGCGACCTTGATAGTCTAGTTATTTAATAGAACCCACACATTCCGTCTCGGTCTGGTCAACCTTGATTTGATATCGATAATCTTTCTCAATAAGTGTGGTGACCCTGATGGCCAGGTGATGTATATATCCTTCACGTGTAGTGGGTCGGTTCAACTCTTCCTAACTCGATCTGGTTCACTTCATTTGATATCTTGGCACAACCCTGGTTGCCAAAATAATATTGGATCATTTCCTTAAGTGCTATCCGGTCTAATATAATCTGCTGCCCGAGATCCTGGAAACCAGGACCAGTCATAAACAGTGAAATATTTAAGCTCATTGGTTAGAGAAAAAAAATTCCTTGATCTAAGTGTTTAGGCAGCTTTAAAATATAATCACTGGTTGCCAAAGCACTGCTTGACATTGTACTTAGAGATCTTTGGCAACTGAAGCACCGCATTACCTTTGAGAAAATACCTTTTTTCAGTGTATAATTCATTGTCGCATGCTACTTGGATGACACAGAATGACTGTATTCAAACCATCCCTGTCGTTGAGACGTTCATCTTCGGTTTTGCTGCGTCTCACCAATGACACCGCAATGAATACATGTCAGGACATCCATGCCACAACCAGCCATTTGTGCACAAATGTGGTGATAAGGGGAAATTGATTCGCATAGCTATTGGGGGTGCACAGCAAGATGACTGTGGCTAGGAAGAAGGACGGCGTCCACGGTGAGATAGGCGAGCGGTGTAGTGGCGGACAGAGAGCTGAGAGTAATAGATAACCGATGGCCAATAGTAGTACATATTAGTTAGAATATATGTTGGGTTGAAGCCTCGGTTGATAGAGGAAAGGATGGGACTGAAAGGTTGTATTTTCGTTATCCTATCTACTTAGGTTTTATACATAAATTGGCCGTACTATGATAATAGAATATTTTCCTAATATGGCAATGGCATTATCAATCTGAATGCAGGGTTGGCGCCCTATCTTTTGATCATTCCTCCGCGTCATCGGCCGCGCGATCCATTGAATTGTGCTATGCTCTAAAATCTTCGTCCTTGACAGTGAGTGCCTATACCTGGATCCTACCCTGATCGGAAACCCTGTCTAATTTCTCGTCATCTTCTCCTTGAAGGCTGGGTATATGCGTCCCGGGATGGTCGTATGTCGTTCTTTATTGCGTAAGTCCATTCCTTTATTCATTGCAATCTCTTCTTTACTAATCCTGCCCCTTTCCCTTCGTATCTTGCCCCGCTCCTTCCGCCCCTCGTCACAACAGTACAATGTACTCAACCATTGAATTTATGATTGCTAAGCCCTCTTGGAAAGAAATTCGTGAGGCTATAATGAAAACACCAAAACAACAAGATTCAACCCCTCTGAAAATCTTATCTGCAAGGATGTTTCAAACCTTCGGCATTTTCTTCTAGCTGTGCACGTTGAGTTACGACACTTCTGGGGTACTTGAATTAATATCAGTGGACCCAATTTGGATCCATGTTGTCATGACATCGCGTGACCATTAGTCAGCAATGTGGTACGTTATACCCCGTGGCCCACCCTTGGCAAACCAATCCTTTCCCTACTTTGAATCCCATGGCTTTGGGGAAAGGGTTAACAATATTGATATAAGTAAACATTCGTACAAGAAAAAGTACAAGGACTTAGATCAAGATCACAAGGCTCCTAGCAGCAGAGAGGTGATATCTCCATGACCCATAAGTGATGCCACTTGCAGTGCACTCCCATAGTATCCTCCCTGAATATATGGGTCCGACCCCTTGTTGAGTAACTATTGAACAATGGTCTCTGAACTGATACTAATTCCGCCTGGGATACATTACCGTAGTATCCTCCCTAAATGTTGACATCCGCTCCTACATCCAAAAGAAACCGAACCATGCCCTCGTCCCCTGATGATGATTTCGTAAAGTGGAGAGCCAACCTGCCCTCTCTGCATGGTTATGTCGGCTCCTTTCTCGGCCAGTAAGTCAGCAATATTTTTGTGCCGCATCATCAACGCCATCTGCAACGCACTCCTGCGCTTCCCTCCCTACAAGTTCACCTCCGCTCCTCGCTCTATCAGCAAGGACACGGTAGTCTGGTGACCCATGAATGACGCTGATTGTAGCGCAGTATCGTAGTATCCTCCCAGCATATTTATGTCTGCTCCCATGTCTAGCAGCAAGCAAACTATGATGTCATGACCTGCTCCCGAAGCTGCCTGAAGTGGGCTTCCGAACAATCCTCCTTGATTGTTCACATCCGCTCTCATATCAAGGAGGAGTCGAACCATGTCCTAGTTCCCTAGTAACGCTGCCGTGTACAGTGCGGAACCATCCTGTTCGTTTATGTTGGCACCTTTCTCGACTAGCAAGCGAACAATATTTTCATAAAGTTCTGTTGATGCCACCTGCAGTGCACTGCCATATTCTCCTCTCTGTAGGTTGACATCTGCTCCCAGATCCAGGAGGAGTCTGACCATGTCCTCGTTCCCTAATGACGCTGCTCGGTATAGGGCAGAACCATCCTGTTCGTTTACATCCGCGCCCTTCTCGACCAGCAAGCGAACAATGTTCTCATGAAGTTCTGTCAATGCGGCCTGCGCCTGCAGCGCACTGCCATATTCTCCCCCCTGTAGGTTGACATCTGCTCCCAGAT
>QLPI01004775.1:0-16627 GCA_003314275.1 Chroogomphus rutilus | reverse complement strand
GGATGCGTGATCGACGGGTTTGAGTAACGCTAACGGATCCTGCGAGACATCTGCACTGTCATCAGTATGGAAGCAATGTCCTCAAGCGGCGCTGTACTTACTGGTGGTATTATGGTGGACGGTACTCTGGAAGACCACATCACCCTGCGTTTCTGCAACAGAACTATGATTAGTGATTGGCACTTGGATTCAACGTGAAGAATCTCACTGATGGTGTTCCCAGTAGCGGTAAATTCGATTCTAGGCGAGGACATCTATTATCGGTTCAAATGTAAACGTTTCTGCTTGGGACTGAGGTCGACTACGTGAGGTATGCCGAACGACAAAGAATGTGTCACGTGGGAAGTACAGCGTGCGATGCTAGCGCCAGAACCTTATTGTCAAGCACCAATACTCCTTTTGCTTCCAGGGCAAACCAATTATTCTAGGTAATCTAAAAAGTTATTTCCGTGTGTCTTGAATGCACATATAACTTTCAACCAAATATTCGCGCTGGGCTGCGATCATAACTCGGGGACACAGCCGTCATAAAGTATTTATACCAGACTGGTCCAGCAAGTGGGATAGAATGTCAGTAGAAACGGTTTCACTGATATAGATGGTCATAATATATATCCTTGACATGGAGATGCACTTGGGCAGGAAGGCGCTCATTCAACGGTGGGCAACGCCGGAAACCTTTATTGATATGGCACAGATGGGAGTGCAGCTAGGAAGGATAACTGGAAAGGCTGAGCTGGGGATAGTAGTCACCGCCAACCTGACCACATGACATCATGTGGATCTCTTTGCAAATTGATCTGGATGGGGCACACACACTTCCATGGGGATATCTGCCAAAATGATTTTGAGCGGCTACAGGGGTCACTAAAGTGAGAAACATGCACATTGATACTCAAGACTCATCAGTTCTGACTGAGTGCTTGGGAAGCACTGCGGAAATGATGGCTTTCATTCAACAAGATAAATTAATCAGCTAAGACGCTTATTTTGTTCAATAAATTCTTGAGTTAAAGACTGTACACTCTCCAAGCAAACAGTATTGAGTCTGAAAAATAATTGATCTGCTGATGTCAAAAGATTACAATCTCATTGTTCCCAACAAGGGCAGCTATGGGCTCACCACAGAATGGAATCCTTCCACATGGTCCATCTTGTAATTGACATTGTGGCTCGGTTCTCATGCTCCACTCAGACACAGCACCGTGGCCTGTCGGTTTGGGTCGCCCATTGTTATGTGCTCTGCTCTCGACCGTCCGGACATGTATGAGAATTATGGATAAGGTCTGTACCCAGCTGAGGGCTTCCCAGAAGTGCTTGAGACTGAGCTGTTTGCATTAAATTCCCCCAAAACAATTATCGCCAATATTTCGCCTCTCCATACCCCACGCAAACAAGGACATGCTTCACGTATCATAGGGACTCTCAGCATTCCTATGCACGTCCCATTACCAAAAGAAGAACGCAGATTGTGTCCCAAATAAACCACACCCTCTCACCTCCTTTCCCTGCCCAAATGTTACATATTCGTGATCTTGCTCCGTCGGACTGGCAACCTGGTTGTGATCGGGGTTCAATGGTTCACAATGTGGCATTGAAATGACGTCATCGGATGTCGCCGGTCTGCTGCCATTGCCATTCTTGGGGGAATCATGATCGGCAGGATCGAGAATAAGATAAATAATATGAATACTGCGTGACATTCCAGGGTGGTCAACTGGCTGATCAGGTCTGACCTGATCGCCATCTCTCATCCTGCTCTGTCGGTTTATGTTTTATGTCTGTTGTGCAATTTGTTGACCCAATAAAAAAATTGCTCTAGTGAAACGAGGGTGTACGGTTCCCAGTCGGGGGGAGCTCTCAATGATTTTTTTTTTCATTTTCATGTTCCCAATTTCAGGTATCAAAGGAATCACAGCATGTGGAAGGTACGTAGAGATGGAAAACCAGAAATCAAGGTCTATCCCACGTTTACACCTGGATGTTACAGAATAACTCATGATTCAAATTCTTTCATTAAACTTTGTATAGCTTGTGGTAGAACAATTAACATCGCAGCTTAATTTAAACATATTAGTCATGTCATTCTGAGCCTTCCATGATTGGCATGGCTGGGCATGACCGAAGACAGCATAGTATAGTGTCGTCTTTGGGTTAATATTGTTTGTCAGATAAGTAGTATTTTTGCTGTATCTACCGAATAAAGCACTCTTTCAAAAAATGAACGATTTTACTCTGGTGATATGTCAAAATTACAAACGGAAGACTGCCAGATTCATTATTAAATACTCACAAATATCAGACATGAATGCAGGGTTTCGAACCTTCGGGCGAAGAACTTTAGATTAACTTTCCAAGAACCTCAGGATGACAAACTGAACTGGCTCATAAAATTCATCCACCCAAATTAAGTCATGGTTTGCTTTGTCGACGAAATGGAATTCGTCTGCTGGAAGTAGCTCGTTGAGTCACTCTCCGACCCTGATATCACCGTGGTGTTATTGTTGCATTCTAAATTCAACAAATGATTAGATTCAATATTTTGGGAAAGATTACCAGAAGAACCCACATGAATGATAGAACACTTCAAGCGAGGGGTCTCTGCAATGGTTATAATAAAAGCATTCGACAATCCTTGAAGGTAGAGGGCATGACGGAATTTAGAGTGAAATATTTTAAACTAGTCCCACTAAACAAATAAATGTTGGTTTTGCCGTCACTAAGCGGTTGTACCTTTTCTAGGAGGCCTACATGATCGGCTATGGCAATTCCAATTTCCTCATCGGCCCAAACTGTCAAATACCATCAAGACACGAGAATGAAAAAGCACTACCATATCTGTCTCCAGTTTTTTTACAATCATCTTGCCTTGACGCTTAACATCTCGTGTCGTTCAGGAGAATGGGCTTTCTATGCCTAATCCTTCAAGCATGACGGACCAGGTTTTTCAAATTAGTGACTACAAAGGAATATCATTGAGTATTGGGAACAGTTTAGAATATTCCAGACTGAATATCTTCCAGGCTTTAACATCTTCTATCATTCATGGTCCAATTCGCGACATGGACAACACTATCTCATCGCTGAAACCCCTCATTTGAAGTGTCTTATCATTCATGTGGGCCTCTTGTATATGTTCTTAGACATCGGCTGCCCGATGTACAGGGCCCCAATGGCACTACTGTGCCCATCAGGTTTGGAGAGAAGATCAAAACCCTACTCCCTGCCGCTGAGTTCCTTCCTGTCGAGGGTGCAGATCATGTCATGATTTTCGCGGAAAAATATTATGAGGAAGTTCGAGTCATTCTACTGAAGTTGTTGCAAAGCTGATTTACAATAAATTAACGAAATTGGCGAACATTTCATGCGCCTGTAGTTCATTTCTTGATTATCAAGTGTGTTTGAGGAAGCATGATAGATCCGTTCACTGCGTCCATAATAATTTTCTTTCTCCAAGGGTGTCAAGCTATGAAATTTGTAAATATTATCAATCCATATTTATCCCAACTTCACTGTGAGCTCGGAAGTGATTTTTTCTGGATTTTTTTTTTTTTTTGATATGAATCACTGTAGGTATCATTACTGATATGCTCTTGAACACGGCACTGATCGTTGCAATGAACGTGTGTTTCCTTGGTATTCAGAAACATAAAATGGACTGTTCCGGTACACGTTTCTTTTGTGCTTTTATCGGCTAGTATATCAAATAGTCTTGACCTTGTAATAACTCACTGAGTTTCCATAGGGGAAGGCGGCTCGGCCTAAATTCAACTCAGCTGATGGGATTTTCGTACATGTAGAAACAAAAAATTTCATAAACAAAAATGTGGTCGTTTCCAGGAGTATCACCTACTTTTTCAGATGTAAGCATCGGTATGTTTCCTCGTTAAACAATGAACTGTACGTCCACTCACATTTACCGTGCAGATGCTAGTGGCAATGTCTCTTTTCACATCGCCACCAGTACATTCTCATTCTCTTGTAAGTAGGGCTTGTGACCATTCTATCTATCCTCACAAAATTTTATCCGTTGTCTCGGTCAATATTCTCACAATTAGAAGGCAGAATCGCACTTGAGGCTGCGTACGATTCCATCCAACGTGACTCTGCCACCGAATGTGACCCGGGCACTCGCCAAGACATAATCCATGAGATATCTACCTGGGTGTATGGAGGTGATAACAGGCCAATGTGATGGCTCTTCGGACCTGCCAGATGTGGTAAAACAACCATTGCGCACAGAATTGCGGAACGAAATGTGAGCCGGGATGCACACTGAAATGATCTATATCCAAAAGGAAGGCTCACAGCTAGTTTTTTCTTTCCCCGAACTCGGAAGGATCAAGACATTAAGACGCAGTTTTTCCCCACGTTGCTTTTCAGCTAGCTATATCTCTCCCTAATATTTTGGTTCGCATAGAGAAAGTAGGCACTCTCTGCATTCCTACGCACGTGATACTCCCAACCCAAGAATGCAGATTGCCATGCAAATGTTGCACATTCGTGATTTTGAAGTGGCAACCTATTAATTGTTTTCAATGTGGTGGTGGAATGATGTCATCGGATGTGGTGACGAGTTCAGGCATGCCAAAACCGGTCCGGCCTGCGGCCAGCCGTGATCCGGGGTCATTCTTAGGGAAATCATGATCGGCAGGAACAAGACTTAAGATAAATAATATGGATACCATGTGAAGTTCCAGGGTGGTATAATACATGGTTTCCCTCCTTTGATGGACTAAGATGGTTTTCATTGAGAGTTCTTGTAGCCTATGAATTGCTAGCTAGAAATTGTGTTACGCAGGGGCAGAGGGCGCAATAATACCATTAATTGAAGGTTGAACTACATACGTCTCCATGTACTCCAAGAGCAATTTGGGAACACTGCCTACAATAAAAGAAATTGGGGATACCAGAGAATGAATTAATAGAAAACTCCCAAGTATTTCTGGTTTAGAAAAGTGGCAACGAACCTGTAATTAAGGGGAAACCCACTGAGCGAGTTAAATGAGTTGACTGACGCCATAGGCTGCCATTCGTTGGTTTAGCCTCAAGAATACAGCTGTTTGATTCAACTCAGCCAATTAGAATGCTTGGATGAATGGTACAGTATGGGACAAGCAAACTCAACCAAAAAATTTGACCCAATTTTCTGGCAAAATTGGCTCATTGAAATTGACAGTAGACCATTAAATGAAGTATCTAAGATCAAAATAAAGTCAATGTAATGAGCCAATTTCTTTCTAAAATTATTCTTATTTTGGACATGTCAAAATTTTGGCCACACCTCAAAAGAAAAACCGAAAAATCTGGGAAAAATGTACAATCAATAGCTATGGTTAAGTAATGTATGATTCCAATAAAATTGTAAAAAAAACTATATACCAACTCATAAACAAATAAATACAAGTCCAACACAATCATGACCTGGCCTTGAGATGCTGTATAATGCATGCTGGCTGCCATCCAAAACAGAAATGAAAAACATTACTGGACATAATGCAAAACCCTTTGCATTCTGGATTACCTGGCAGTCTGCTCCTGATGCCATGCCTCTGTTTGATACCTGCATCCCGTTACTTCTGCCTACTCCAATTCCTGCTGCAAATTCTATCATCGATAACTCGACTGCACTAGACAGTTTTGCACTCATATTTGAGGATCAATACTTGCAGGTGCATGATGAATTTAGTAATCACGTCTTTCATGGAGGTTGAGCGCATGTATAGTTGGTGTCTGCCCTTCCAAAGGGAGCAAGTGTCTATGGCTTGGGCATATTGTTGGGTATGGCATATAGGGTTTCCTGGGGTTTTCCTGCACTATTATATCAGAGAGTTGGTTGGAGAAATAGGATAATAATCCACTAGATTTTGTGTGAATTTATCTATATTTATTGATAGATAAAATATTGCTCTATAGTGTCAAGTGCACATACCGAGGCCCGGTAGTTTGGCAGTGCCGACCAAGTACCCAGCCAGTGACCAAGCAACATACTTAATACACCATTCCTGGCTCAGCACATCCCTTGTTCCCATTCCTCATCCCTATTCCTTATCCACCTTATCCTACTCACCAATCCAATAATCCTACCCGTTCCACTCCTTGTCCCCCAACCTGTCTTACCTCGGGACATCTTATCCTTGTCTTATCTTCAGCTACGACCCCTTGTTTTATAATCAGTCACTCCCTATTGTCCTATCCTTGGCCACATTCCTATTATTCTACTTTCATTGTCCCATCCCTGTTTACATTCCTTCATTCTAATTATACTCATTGTGGACAATACCCACATGCCCTGCATACCTTATTGTTCCACATTCCTTATTCCACATGTCATTTCTTAACCTATATAAAAGTCGGAGCCTCTTTCTGTGTAACAGGCGATGGTGCAAGGGCTCGTCAGGGTGGTTCTGGAAAGTGAGGGGGTAGTGCTGGCTTCCTTGGAACTCCGAGAACCAGCTTCGGAGGTGCGCTGGTTAGGCAGGTGGAAGTCCATAGTTGGCTGTGGTGGGCCTCCGTGAATGCCTTGTTGGCTTCTTGGTCCCAGGCAACCCTTTATGCCACTTCATACCATCCTTTAGGATCGTCAAAGCTCGGTGTCCCACTTCCCAAGAGGGCAACCTTTGTCTGTATCCCCGGTTCAAGACCTCAGCAGAACTTGATTACGATCATTTTGTCATCATGGTACTCTGCAAGATCTATCAGCTCTGTGAACCGGTCAATGTATTCTTCTACAGAGTCTCTGTCAGGGGACGACCCTCTCCGAGTCCTAATGACAAGTCCGAGGTCCTATCTCGAACTCCACCTAAACTCCAAGGATGAGAGACCAGAGTCCGAAAGACCACCAATGTCAGAGGATGATCCCTTCCAAGTCCTGATAACAAGTCCGAGGTCCTATCTCGGACTCCTCCAACTTCTAAGCCCTATCTCAGGACTCCTCCCAACTCCAAGGCCCTATCTCAGACTCTCCTCAACTCCGAGGCCAGGAGACCCAGGTCCAAGGGACCACCAAGCAGGAGGTAGGAATGATCTTAGCATGATGACCAGAACCGGGAATAAGCGCCTGTGTTGATTTATAAGCTAGTGCACAGACCACTTACATAAAGGGTATAAAAGAGGTTCACCAGCAGCAGAGATTCTTAGACTTTCCTCTTCGGATTTCCTCTGCTTAGGTGAGAGCCCTTGTCAAGCCCCCGATACCAAGCTCCGGTTCACTCGGTAGTACCGACCAAACAACCCTTGCCTTTTAGTCCCACACACCAGTGACAAGTCATCCCTCGCCAGTACATGGTCTCAGTCCGGTACATTTGGCTCATCATTTGGTTCACTTTCCTCATCCTGTCCCCTCTATCCTTTGTCATTCCTTCATTCCCCTTCTTTCCCTGTCCTTCCCCTTGCCTGTTTACCCTCAGGACATTCACTCTTTGTTGTCACTCAGTAGTGGCCCTATTGTTTTATGCTCGGCCACTCCTATTGTTCTATTCTCACTCACTCTTTTGTCCTCGGCCATACTTCATTGTTCTATTGTTGTCCACATTCTTTGTTCTATTCTTGATCATTGTGGACAATACTTCCACATGATTCTTCATACCTTATTGTTCTCCATTCCTTGTGCCACTCTGTTCCACATCTCACTTATTAGCCTATATAAGTAGCCAATGTATGTAGATGGTTCTTCGTTCTGGAAATCAACTAGGTTTACGCCTTCTTGTCCTCCCTTCTCCTGTCCCAAGTCCTTTACCTGGGCCGACACTCTCGGCACTCTCCCAGGTATCTCTCTGTCCCAAATCAGTGGCATGCATGGGAAGTAGGGCGCAACGCATGAGCACGTTGAAGCCAAGCCACTATTCCCAGCCTGCAGGACTTGGCCACTCCTCGGCAATCCTGGAGCCTGACAGCCCTACATGTACTTAGGTAGTAGCTATAATTGAACTTGAGATTTCCCCTGCTTAGATCTGAGAAGCCTGTGGGTAGGCTCTGGGTTTGAGTCCCATAGTCAGGCCTAGGAGGACGTCCAGGGCTGGGTGGTGTCCCGCTGGTTCCAGCCTCCAGCAGTCAAGATCAGTTCCAAAGGAGGGTTGCCCTTACAGTCTCTGCCTTGGTACCAGCCTGTCCCTTCTAATCACGTGAGGGCGGAGAGTTGTTCATTCTTTGGGCAGAAATGTCGTACGAAGTCTGACTCAAAGGCTTTCCAGTCCGAGTAGTGAGGATGGCCACGCCACTCACTTCAGAGTATTTTGTTTGTGAAACGGACCGTTCTGTCAGACTTGAAGTAGGAGAGAGCCCAGTGTATCTGAGCCTGGCCATTAGGGAATTGATCTCCACAGATTACAAAGTATATGTTACAGGAGTTGAGGAAGGCTCTCCCCTTCTCTCTATCTCCGTCGAAGTTAGATGGAGGTGCAGGCCTGACCCTGGAGTTTCCTTGTGAGATGGTGCTCTGAGGGTCCAAAAATCATGTGCTCGGTGTTGGGTCATCCTCTAAATTTTCGGGGTTTAGCCCCTGATGCATGGGGTTATTTAGTTTGGTCATGATTGCTCTGAGGGCTTTGCTTATTACAGCATTCACCGTTCAGTTTTCCACCAATTCTTACTCTAACCTCCGCAGTCATTTATCGGGGTCCATGCCAAAGGTGGGACTGGTGGGGTTATCCATGGCTATGGCTATAGAGGAGGGGGAGTCCGGTGTCAAGTATGTGCAGGAGTTGGTACTCTCCGAGTCGTTTCCATTGAGTCCAAAACCTCCTATGACTGTACTGCAGCGCGGCTCCCAGTCCTTATTGGGAGAGACTTTCCTGCTGTAAGGGCAACCCTCTTACAGCCACAAGGTATATCTCAGAGGCAAACTAAGCAGGGGGATTCCAAAGGTTTATTATTACTATTTAAATACATATGGGGTTTCTCACCTCAGCAGGGGGATTCCAAAGAGGAAAGTCTAAAGATCCTGCTACCAGTGAACGCCTTTTATACCCTTTATGTAAGTGGTCTGTGCACTAGCTTACAAATCAACACATCGGAGTTTGTAGAGCCAACTTCCTGGTACTAAGTCCGAAGCTTGGGCACTTAGTCTGGGTTCTATTCACCATGCTTTTAAGGTCATTCCTGCTTTCTTGCTTGGTGGTCTTTTGGATTTGGGTGTCTTAGCCTTGGAGTTGGTCAGAGTTTGAAATAGGACTTCAGACCTGGATCGGGCTTTGGAGAGGGTTGTCCTCTGACACATCCTATATACCTCGAATATTGGTTTGATGAGGCAACCAGTTCCTTGTTATTATATGGAGTGTTTCTCTTCAGGTGAGCAGCAACATGTGTTTGAAAACTGGGTAATTGAAATTCCAGCAGCTCTGCAGGGGAAGATATCTACTCCAAACACCACCTAATTCTAATGTATCACTTATCTCTTATCGTTTCCTTAGACACCTAGATGAGTAGATGAGTCGAAAAGTGATATTGAAGCAATTTCTCAGGACATGATGATGAGGAAGTAGCAGTACCTGCAAAGGTGGGATCCAAATTCCCATGCTAGAACTCAAGTCTGTGTACCAATGAGCTCAGAGTATTGCTTGATGACTTTTTGTGGGCTCGGGCCAGAGAAGAAATAAAAGTATAGAGTACCTGTAGAAGTGTTCATCTCAAGTCACTTGAGTGTGGAAAAAAGTAGTAAATTACCTCCGAGGAGACTGTTAACATCACATGAATATTCAGACCGAGCACTTAATACAACAAGTGTGGAGCATTGTTCTTTTCCATTGTCTCCCTATACTAGACTTTACCAGTTATTGTCCTTATATTTATTCTTCCTTTCTATTATTCATCCATTCTATTATCTATTTGCCTATTGTCCTTTTTCATATAAGTAGACCTTTAGGATAGCTAGTCACTTCAGTACTTCGAGACGAAGACTGAAGTGGGTACTAAACCACATATGTCCTGTCATTATTTAGACTTACATTTCATGTTAACAGACTTGTGTTTAGGTAGTAACTTATTCAAATATACTTGAGTACTTCGAGACGAAGACTGAAACTTGCGTTTAGTCTTTACAGAGACAATATTTGATAAGAGATACATTGGAATTAGGTGGCATTTGGAGTAAGCTATCTTCCCCTGCAGAGCTGCTTGGGCTGTCAGAAAGCAAACCAAGCATCATGTAGTTACTGCACAAGCCATGATATCAATTGAAGTTATACTTAACTAAAATTTACCTCATTACATCAAGATTTGGGGTGAAAAGTTACACTGAAAAGGTTCAAAAATTTGGCCACTTTTAAAACTTGTTGGAAAAACTTTGGAACATGTTTTTTAGATGTATTTTGACATTCTGAATCTGAATCTAACATCAGTTTGTCCCAAAAAATTTGCAGTCACTCAAAACCAAATTGGTTGAGTTTGCTTGTCCCATACTGTATACCAAAAATCTTTACAGAGCTTCCTCGACCACAACACCATATGTGCTTATGAAAATCCATCAATAGATCTGTTCTTCAGGGTCAGATGTGCTGTAATTTCCATGTTGAATTGATGGTGCATCAAAGCCCAAATTTAACCAAATTCTATGCTGGTCACATGGGTATCACACAACTTTGTAAAATGTACACCAATACACCGAGCCTTAACTCCACTTGAAACTTTTGTGGAGTTTCTCCAAGTTCTATTTTACCCGGTAATTCCAAGATGAGATTAGGGTAAGTTAGACAAAATCAATAACATAACTATATGATTTACAAGACACTTCAAATGAAGGGCCTCTGAAATGGCTTTCAAAACATTCTCCGTTTGTTGAATTGGACCATTCTGGAAGATAGATGCCAAGGCTTGTGGGAATCCTAGAAGATTTTACACTGAAGTTTTGATATTTATAATAGTCAAAGCTAAACCTGGCCATCAACAGAGTAGGCCCACATTCTCTAGGAATTCTGAAGGATCATTACAGAAATAATGGGTTCCTGACCAACTTGAAATGATAAATATTAAGACAACATAATTGCAGAAAGCCATCCTATGACCATTTAGGCTGTCACTTCCAACATAGCAGCAGATACCATGAGAGTTGGGCAGGAAATACTCAACAGAAGGAAGACATGTGTGAGATGTGGTGAATTTATATCTCCTTTAGGTCTGCCAGAACTAAGAAGACCACCTTTTCAGTTTTAAGATTGTAAAATATAGCAACAAAGAAGGCAGCAACCATCATATGAAAGAACATCCTCTTGGGTTTGATAACCACCATCATATTGTAATTTTCTCAATTGCTAGCATGTCAAGACTATGAGGGTGCAATCAAAAAAGAAGACACTAATATAGTTGTAAATCTTCAGTAAACCTCTATGACCCAACCACTAGTTATGCTACTGATACACAGGTATAAGATCAACTATGATAATGAGACCTGAGTCATATCCAAAGCACACTTTGGATGTGGAGAGGGCATGTGGATGGAAATTGCGGAAATCAGGGGGAATCCAACAAGATTGCAGTGGTGAGTCAGCATGAATCCAGTCTTTACTGTGTGAGATGAAAATCTGTGGCTCCCCAGGGGAAAAGAGATGAAAGTGCCCAGGGAGGACATGAGTGACTCTGTGTCCATCTGGGAATTGGAAGGATTTGTGTTCCGGTAGTAGTGTTGAATCGCCACTGGTAGTGTCCCATATACGGACTGAGCTGTCCCGTGAGCCAGACACGACGTGCATGCCATCAGATGAGAACGCAACGGACTGCACCTGTGAATGTGCTTCGAATGTATGCTCTATCGCTCCGGTGGTCGTATTCCATATCCGGACTGAGTGATCACCCGAGCCAGACACGAGACGCGATCCATCGCAAGAGAAGGTGACGGACTGCACCCATTGTGAATGACCAGTGAGTATATGCTCTACCTTCTCTTGAGATACATTCCAAATGCGGACAGAGCCGTCTTTACAGCCCGACGCTACACGTCTCCCATCAGGGGAGAATGAAACAGATCTCACCGAATCTGAATGTCCCTTCAGTTTGCGCTTCATCTTTCCAGTAGCTGTCTTCCAGAGAATGACTGAGTTGTCGATTGATCCAGACACGATGTACTTTCCACCGGAGGAGAAAGCAATGGAGTACACCCAGCCCGAATGACCCTCGAGTACATGCTCTATCTCCCCAGTGGTGACATTCCAGACTCGAACGGTGTGGTCGTCCGACCCAGACACCACTCGTGTGCCGTCAGGGGAGAATGCAATTGAATTAACCCATTTCGAATGTCCCTGGAGTTCCTTGTCTCTCTTTCCCCTGATCGTCTTCCAGATACGAGCCATCGTCGCGCGCGAACCATAGGAAACGCTTGTACTGTTACGTAAAAATGACCGCCGATCTACCGTCCCCAGGTTGCCCGTCACATCCCAAATCCGGACTGTGCTGTCATCCGCCGCAGATGCCATGTATTTCCCGTCAGGCGAGAATGCCACAGACATCACAGGACTCGTATGTCCCTTGAGCACACGCTCTGTCTCCCCCGAAGCTACGTGCCAAATACGGACTGACTGATCCCATGATCCAGACATGACGCGTGTATCGTCGGGAGAGAATGCAACAGACAAAACCACATTTGAATGTCCGTCTAGTATGCGCTCTAATTTCCAGCTATCTGTATTCCAAATACGGACTGAGTTGTCATAGGAACCAGACACTATACGCATCCCATCACGTGAGAAGGCAACCGAGCTCACCAAACTTGAATGTCCCTTGAGTATATGCTCTACTGTCCCCGTTGTGACATCCCAAATACAAATAGTGTCATCTTGCATGGCTGAACCAACATATTTCCCATCGGGTGAGAACGCAACGCACTCTACCTTCGAATCAAATTCTTGTATGTGCTTTGTCTCCCCTGTGGTGTCATCCCATACCCGAGCAGTGGCGTCACCAGAGCAAGAAACAACACTTTTTCCATCAGGTGAGAAGGCAACCATGTTGACCCAGTTTGAATGTCCCTGGAGGATATGCTGTACCTCCCCTGTTCTAGCATTCCAAATTCGAATCGAGCCGTCGGTCGAGCCAGAAATGATTTGTGACCCATCCGGTGAGAAGGCAACAGACCACACTGCCTTTGTATGCGCCACCAGTATGCATTCAATCTCCCCAGTAGTAGCATTCCAGATGCGAACTGCAGAGTCGCCACACCCAGACACAACACGTGTCCCGTCAGGCGAGAATCCAACGGAGCGTACATATGAAGGGTGTGTCATGACATGCTCGAATGGTCCCCATGACCCAGCGATGCCCACCACTACTCTAGGTAAGTTACCAAACAATGTCGGATAGTGATATCTTATCAGTGCTCGTGTAGGGATCCATGCGAGGGCCGAGCCATACGTGTTCAGGCAGTGATGTGACATGGTCTCAAACGCCATCTGCAGGTACCGACGAGCATCCTCGAGTAGCAACCGGTGGCGGGAATCAATCTGGGAGTATTTCTGAAAAAATGATGAGCTAAACTCCTCTACCATGTTCATTACTAACCGAGTTGGCTTCTTTTGCCATGCTAAGAGACCTCAGCCCAGATCCAAGCTCTCCGAGTGTACTCAGGCACTCAAGCCAGTGCAATAAGTGTATATTGGCGAATGTCCCAAGTTCTCTGAGCATCGGTAGAATGTCTGCAGATGGGGATCCAAGAGCCTCTACAAGATGGGAGGCCCAGTACAAGCATGAGTATCTGACAGTCTCAGGAATCACGCTAGCATCAGGAATTTCATGGGCTAGTCCGACTATACCACGATCGGGTAAATTGCAGATGTTATGCCGGAGAGACGTATTCAACCTCTGGAGACACTTGACCGCCAGTTTGTGGTGGGTATCTGAAGTATCAATGGTGTGTCTATAGCAACGTTTCGGATTGACGATGAACTCTCCAAACGAGGCGTGAAGGATGGTGATGGGACTACTGTCGGTGATATGAATGACGGATTGTAATGGCAACAAGGCAAATTGAACGTCGCGTGTTTCTAGATCCAGTAGCGATGCGATGTGGTCCATGGACAGTGGAGTTTGAAGGCAGATCACCGCAGCCAGTACATCATGTCCGTTTAGGCTTCCGCTCCCAGCTGGCTCGGGAAAGGCTAAGTCTACAATGTGTTGGTAGAGCCTGTCAATCGGCTCCGTATGAGGCGGCGAGAAGAGAGGAGAATCGAGTCGGGTGATCTCTGTCAACCGAGACCTGTTATCTTTATTTGTCGCGCCGATATAACGAATGGCCGTGGCAGCATAAATGAATAGGTCCGCGCACAGATCGAGAAGAATTCCAAACTGATCTGCAGGAGGCCACTGATCTGCAGGAGGCCATGAAGGCAAGCCCGCCGAGAATCTATCCATCGTGGCAATTTCATCCAACGAATTTTGGAGGTATGTGTGAATGTCATTTCGTATGGCATCATGTGTGGCTTCCTGTAGGGAGGTTTTGACGATGCCCACGGTATCCAGCGAATGAAGAGGATGGGTCCTAAAAATCCTTTCAATCCAACTCTCGGGTCGGCTTGTAATGAACACTTTGAGCGGTATGTTGGTCATGCCATCAAGGATAGCCTTGATCAACATTTCTACTATCCCGGGTGCTGAGCATTCGTCTAAGGCATCTATAACGATAATGTAATAAACCCCTTGTTCGGTTTCAGTAGCGGTCTTGACGGGATTGATGACCAGGGAGCGGAACTGCTCAGATAGATCATTGAGATCGGCGACGTCGGGTTTGTTCGCAAGAACGTCATGGATGACTGATCGGATCTTTGAGTTAGTTCGGGCAAGGATCGTAGCGATTGTAGGGATGATGCGACGTGCATCCGTCAATCCTGAGCGAGAGCAGAAGAAGCTTCCCCCAAGCTTGTTTCGCTCATCTAGACGTTTGCAGAGGCTGTGGGCGATAGTTGTTTTCCCTGTACCGAGCTGGCCGTTGAGCCAATAGACGTTTGGAGTTGCAGAATCATGCGCCCAGGCCTCTAGATCGGCCAATATCTGCACACGGGTGTCTTCCATGCATCCGCGCGGTAGGTCACCTTCGGCGCCGTACCGCGTGTCATAGGATGCGTGATCGGCGGGTTTGAGTAACGCCAACGGATCCTGCGAGACATCTGCATTGTCTTGAGGATGGAAAGCAATGTCATCAAGCGGCGTCACACTTACTGATGGTATTATGGTGGACGGTACTCTGGAAGACCACATCACCCTGCGTTTCTGCAACAGAACTATGATTAGTGGTTGGCACTTGATTTCATTGTGAAGAATCTCACTGATGGTGCTCCCAGTAGCGGTAAATTCGATTCTAGGCGAGGACATCTATTATCGGTTCAAATGTAAAAGTTTCTGCTTGGGACTGGGGTCGACTACGTGAGGTATGCCGAACGACAAAGAGTGTGTCACGTGGGAAGCGATGCTAGCGCCAGAACCTTATTGTCAAGCACCAATACTCCTTTTGCTTCCAGGGCAAACCAATTATTCTAGGTAATCTAAAAATTTATTTCCGTGTGTCTTGAATGCACATATAACTTTTCAAACAAATATTCGTGCTGGGCTGCGATCATAACTCGGGGACACAGCCATCATAAAGATTTATACCAGACTCGTCCAGCAAGTGGGATGGAATGTCAGTAGAAACGGTTTCACTGATATAGATGGTCATAATATACATCCTTGACATGGAGATGCACTTGGGCAGGAAGGCGCTCATTCAATGGTGGGCAATGCTGGAAACCTTTATTGATATGGCACAGATGAGAGTGCAGCTAGGAAGGATAACTGGAAAGGCTGAGCTGGGAATAGTAGTCACCGCCAACCTGACCACATGTCATCATGTGGCTGGATGGGGCACACACACTTCCATGGGGATATCTGCCAAAATGATTTTGAGCGGCTACAGGGGTCACTAAAGTGAGAAACATGCACATCAATACTCAAGACTTATCAAGTTCTGACTGAGTGCTTGGGAAGCACTGAGGAAATGATGGTTTTCATTCAACAAGATAAATTAATCAGCTGAGACGCTTATTTTGTTCAATAAATTCTGGAGTTAAAGACTGTACACTCTCCAATCAGACAGTATTGAGTCTGAGAAATAATTGACCTTCTGACTTCAAAAGATTACAATCTCATTGCTCCCACCAAGTGCAGCTATGGGTGTTGGAAATAGAGGCGTGAAAGTCTGTATTTCGTGACACGTCACGTCACTCAGGTAGCGGACAAATGGTTTCCGCTACGGTCACGTGACTCAAGCGTCACACTCGCCATTTTGCACAAGGATCTGGCAGCATTGACAAAAAAATTATTCTGAGACCACAGATCAATGGCATGGAACTACATGTACATATTGTTGGTTTTAATTTTTGAAAAAAATCACTATTGCAAGTGTAATATATCCAAACTTTTAAACATCTTCTCAAAATTCATAAACACATTTTTTAAGCAGTCTGACACTGTCAAAAAATTTTCGGTCACAAAATTTTGTGCTGATGTAATCACCTATATAAGGAAATATTCCATATATAGAAAGACATTCCCACAGGTAAGGATATTATCATTGCAGCTGGCCATTTCCGCTAAGGTCACGTGACTTGACTGTCACATCCACCATTTTGCACAAGGATCTGGCATCATGCCAGATACTATTTTAGCTAAG
>QLPI01004766.1:0-20998 GCA_003314275.1 Chroogomphus rutilus | reverse complement strand
CTTCCCATCTTTCTGCCCTTTTCTGTTTCCATCCGTGAACCCGCAACCTCTAGTCCCTCTGCCTCCGGAGTACAAACCCCCTTTCGGAAACCACTCGGAACCTCTGGAAACCCTTCCGGAAGTACCTAGCTAAGTGCCTGACATGCGGATTTAACAGGGGGTGGCGACTAGCTGGATATACTTCAAACTATGCAATCTCCCCTCCCGAAGACATCCCTCTCCCAAAAAACCCTCCATTCACCTATCTCCACTCTTCATCCTGTCCTTTACTTCCTCCGTTCTTCCTCCATTCCCTCAGCTCTACCCCTACATCATCCCGAATCCCCTCCACAATCATCCCGACACTCCACTTCCGACATCATGAACACACCCATCCCAGACAACCTCCAGACCATCTGTCATCCCCTTTGTTCTTTCTGTTTACCAGCCGGGAAGACCAAACACCTCAGCCCGCATGACTTGTTATTCCCCCTCTCATACCTTTTCTGTCTTTCAGTCAAAATATATATATATTATTATTGTTTTTTATTCTATTTCAATAATCTCCATATCCCGATCATCCTCATCCTCATCTCCCCTCTGCTTCCCCTTCCCTTTATCCTCCTCCTTACCTGACTCCCCATCTTTCAGTTGATTCTTCACTCCTCCCGACTCTCCCGCATCTCCCGAACCTCCCGAAGCCTCCTCTGCCATAAGAAGCAGGTGATGAGATTATGAGCAAATGTACAGTAGGATTGAGAATTTCTTTGGCAGTCTAAATATTTTATCTCCTCAGTGTAGTCAACCACTAAGTTGTATATTCGGAAAATATACCTAAATATTTTATCTTACAATGAAAATAAAGAAAATTAGTCGGGAGCCTCTGTATATTATACTATACAACTCACCTCCTCAGTGTAGTCAACCACTGAGGAGGGAAGTATGTGCGAGTGATGTTTCACCCGCACATATACTAGAGCCGGCTCCTGACCCTATCGAAGGTTTGAGCCAGGCTACCGGTCCCTATCCAGGGAGCTGGCCACGCGCGTCGCGTTGTGCGTGGGTAGGCACCCATAAGTAGCGTACAAGTAAATACACAATATCTTCCTCAATATTGAGGATAAAAATACAGAAAAATATTCGAAAAATAGAGAATTGAAAAGCGCACAGTTCGATATCATTTTCAAATAAAAGCATGAATATATTGTGATTGGTCTCTCAGGGGTATGGTGCATATGTACACCAACAGCAGGATGTTAATCATCCTCTCCTGACCCCTCAGGAGCACCTCCAGCAGCTCCACCACCTGGCCCCCTCCCATCGGCTCGGCCCATAGAACTTGGACCATGGGTGTTCTCCCACTTGACTGCACAGTGCAGGCCCGCTTCGGCCTCTTCTGTGGTGACTCCTTCATTTCCTTATCCTCCTCCGCCTTCCCCTCCTCACTCTGCATCCCACTCTCTCTATCTGACTCGATCTCCTCCTGGCTCTTGGTTTTCCATTGCCAAGGAGAAGAGCACCCCACCTTCCATGCATTACAGCGACCGCATGTGGCCCCTATCCTTGGCACCTCACAGTCATCCCAATGTCCCTTGTATGTCTTGCAAGGAGGATGCAGGGATAGCAACCACTCCCGGGTTGGCTTGAGCTATCAAATTAAGTCAATAACAAAAGAATAAATGACATACTACCACTTACCTAGGCCCCTCTCGGCCTCTCACCCTTTCCCCATCCTCTCGCACTCAGCCCCTTTCTGGGTCCCACCTCTGCACTCCTACCCCTCTTACGAGTACGAACCTTCGGGACTCCCCAGACTTCAGGAGCCCCTGCAACCTCAACACCCGGGACTTTGGGTGTTTCAACCCATACTTCTGCATCCTGGGAGGGCTTCCCCCTGGCAAATCTTCCGGGACCTCCTTTTCTGTCTGTCCGGCCATTTCAGTCTGCTGATCCCCGACCCCTTGGGCCCCCTGCACCTGCTGCTCATCAGTTGCTCGGGCTACTGGATCACTCTCCTGTCTGTCCTCTGCAGCCTTCGCTGCTCCTGTCTCGGCCATTTTGGCATTTTCCATAGCTGGAAGTCTACTGGCCTTGGCTGCCTTGTCCGTGGCTGTCTGGTCCTCAACTGCCTGTTCCACAGCAGCTCTATCATCCCCTATATTCTCGTCCTTGGCCACATGTACCACAGCTGCCTCCTCGGTAATTTGGGCAGCCTCCCACTGCCAATGCCTCTCCAACCATTGCACCTCCATCTTGGCCTTCCACACATCGTCTTTGTCCGTTACGTATCCCATTTCAACGTTTTCAATGTGTTGCTGTTACGCATTTCCGTGATGATGGAAGAAGTGATAGGCACCAGATCTGAACCTTCGTGTAAAGTCACGTTTAGGCATCCCGAGCCCTAATTTCAATCTCCGACTACCGGCTTCATGGGTTCAGCTGCTAAGGGGGGGATACTGTCAAGTACATGTACCGAGATCCCAGTAATTTGGCAGTGCCAACCGAGCAGTCATCCTACATCCACGTACAAGTGTCCACACCGCATGCAAGTCACTTGGTATGCCGGTCTCAGTTTGGCACATCCACCACCCACATTCCTTATTCTTACCCCTTACATACTCTACGCCATTCACCATCCATTAATCCTACCATGCCTACTCCTCATTCCTCGATCCGCCTCACCTCAGGACTTCCTGTCCTTGTTCTATCCTCAGCCTCAACCCTATTGTTTTATAGTCGAGCACTCCCTATTGTCCTATCCCTGGCCACATTCCTATTATTCTATCTTTTTATTGTTCTATTCCCGTTTACATTCCTTCATTCTAATTTTACTCATTGTGGACAATACCCACATGCTCTGCATACCTTATTGTCCCACATTCCTTATTCCACATGTTGCTTCTTAAATCTATATAAGTAGGGCATGCATGTACATATTTCCTCATTCTGGGTATCAACTAGGCTTAGGCCCCTTACCTTCTCCTTCCTCTGTAAAGTCCTCTACTTGGGCCAGCACTTTGGTACCCCCCGAGTACTTCCTCTGTCCCAAATTGGTGGCATGCACGGCAAGTAGGGCGCAACGCACGAGTATGTTGAAGCCAAAGCCACTACTTCCGGCCTGCAGGACTTGGCCGTTACCTGTCCGCATCCTCGGCATTACCGAAGCTTGACAGCTTGACAGGATTACCGACTCCTGACAGAGAGTCTTTATTCTTATATGTACCATAGTTATATCATTCATACAAAACAGATTCATTATCATCATGACTTTATTTCCCATTCACCATTAAGAATTATGATGAGACTTATTAAGTGTCCTGTTTTTTTTTTTTTTTTTTTTCCCTGAACTCCTTAAATATTTAATATATAATTGGACCCTTCCAAGCTATAATATACAAGAATTTTGAGCCCATTCATGTCCTAAGTGGGTCAGATCATTTCACTTAGCATTTATTCACTGCAGTTGAGTTTATCTGCAGCTGTCTATTTTCTGTATTATTCTGCTCAGCGCATGGTTTTCTATCAAGCTTATCAATACCAAGAGTACCAAGCCTATATTACTTGCTTGGGTCAAATGAGGAATTTACTGTTGATACAGTATTTGTTTGCTATGAGTTGTGAAATATCAAGAATAAACATCCGGTCTGCCCATCAGGAATAATAATGAGAGGACGTAGTCAATTTGTCATGAAGGTTGCAGGACAACGACGGCTATTTGCAAACCATCTTAAAAAGGAAACCCTCTGCGTGGGATGTTCATCCCGAATAGGCACATGCTGAATATGGGTAAAGCTTGAGTCAATCATGAACTACAGTTCCCCGCTGATGGACCATTTTTATCAACCCTTCTAACCAAGCCCCAAATTTGAGTGCAATCCCACCAGTTTATAACGCCGAGCGATTCACAATAGCTTGAAAATGACACGTTACTCATGCTGTGAACAATCAAAACTCATCTCGTTGGCTACCTCTGACACGTACTGATCTTAGGATTGTTCCTTAATTTTAATTCAGTCAGTGTCAGACCTCTGTTCACTCAGAAATGGAAGAAGTTCACAAGTCCTGAAGGATCACTTAGCTTCCCACCGGCATGGCGTGCCATCGAAAGCGTGCCTATCTATGTATACTCCAGATGTCAACAGAATAGAAGCATAAGCAATTCGAGATTTTGACAAATTATTAACCAAGATCCATTCTTACTTGTGTAAATCAAAATGTGACAGAACATGTCCAAATAGTTCTGGCCCTTCTGTAGTTTATGGTGCTTCTGTTGCTCCAGCTGCCCCTAGCATATTTGTTGCCTCCGTATCCCTTTGTCCCCCTGTTGCTTCTGGTCCATCTGTCGCCTCTGGTTTCTGTACTGCCATCGCTCCTTCCGATAACGTCGATTCCTCACCTAGCTCCACTGTCTTCGGCTCCTCTCTTGCCTCCGTCTGTTTCTCCACCAGGCTATCTTGCACTACCCGCGTCATCCCTTTCTCTGCATCACTCTCCCCCTTCCCTACTCTCCCCTCTCCTCTCAACGTCCACGCCTCGTCCACGACCGAATGCAGCGGAAGCCCCTGCATAAGCAACGTTGCCAATAGCCCCAGTCCACACACACCCGCCATCGTGTTCCATATCAACCGCAGACTGTCCGCGAACGCCGCCCGCACCTCATCCTTTAGCGGTTGTGGCAGATCTGGGATCTGCGGGATCACTGAATAAGTGATGGCGACGCCGCCGGGGAACTTGGCGATGAATGCCGTGGGAAGCCGAGTGACGAGCCCGTTCTGAAGGATTGCACCTCCGATCGTTACGCCCCAGACCTGTGATATTCAAGTGTCAGTTTTGAAACCCTCACCGCCACGGATAAAAAACATATAGATATGCTCACTCCAGCAAAAGAGCGCATGAAAGAGAAGAATGCGAGAGCATGAGCGTTGGCAGAGATTGGCAATGGCGCCTGAACGGGATACACTTGTGTAGCATAGTTTATCCTTGCAGGTCCGAACCTTTAACGACTTTCACACATCGGCTAAATGACAAGACTCACCCGGTACCTGCGCCATAAATGACACAGTATCCCACCGCTTGCATTGAGGGCGTGTCCGCAGTAACTAACGTCATCAGGGCTAGACCTATGAGCTGGAGAACCCACCCGGTCCATATTTGCGGTCGGTAGCACTGGAATATTTTCACTGAAGTCCCTCCGATGACAGCGGCAGGTGCGATTGCTGCTAACCCAAGTGTGAGGACGCCGGATCTGATAGCATCAGCATCTTTGCATGCTTGGAAATAGACGGGTATGTAGTCTTTTATGTATCAAACATGCGGTTAGGTTTGCATGAGACCAGGTAGCAGACACTCACATATGGTGGCGAGGCTGGTCACTGGAAGGAGAAAAGTTTGAATGTATCTTGAAAGCAAGTGAACATTATATAATATCTGGAAATTCGAAAACCTACCCGCTCAAACTTGTGCGATTGGACAAAATATAGAAAGGAACCTAATGCCCATGTTAAAAAGCAGTAAATTCGGGACAAATATGATGTATACCAGAGGGTGGGTGGCCCATCGCGCTTCGTAAACAATGAATATAACCAAACCAGCCACACCGATGATCAGTGGCGAAAGTATTTGTGCAGACTGCCAGGGATCGTTTACGCCTCCTCGCGTCAAAGCGAACGTTGTTGCACAAGATGCAGCAATCACGATGAAATTTCCACTAATTCGGGTAAAACACATGAGAAAATAACACAGAAAAGTGGGAAAGATCGCACATCCAATCCATACGCGACACTTTCTCCTTTATGCTACCTGTAGGTTTGGGTAGATCGAGAAATATGGCAGCTAAAATTCCTGAGAATCCACAAAGGGGTAGGTTGAGGTCTGACGTTCGCGTGAGGAAACAACGCATGAAAAGAACAGGGTACAGTGAACCAACAGAACAGCCATCTCCATAATCCTCCCTTTGAAAGACTTCCACCCACCACAGGACCGATGGCAGCTGCCACACTCCAAGTTCTGACAAAGCATGGTCAGTGAGTAATAAGCGATTGAAAATCTCCAAAGATCCCCACAAGCCAAATAACCCTGCATACATTCCGCGTTCTTCCAGGGATACAAGGTCGGCCAGCACGATTGCAGAAAAGGACAGGATCCCCCCGCCACCAACACCCTGGACAGTCCTTCCTGCTATCATCATGTTCATGTTATGTGCAGCTCCGCACAAAGCACTCCCAATGGCGAAAAAAGCAATTGAGCCAAGGACGGCCGGTTTCCTCCCAAATAATTGTGCCAGTCCTCCTGTCATGGGAAGAATAGCCGACGACGCGAGAGCATACGCTGCCCCTACCCAGACGAAATCGCTCCCGCTCAGCTCCGCAACTATAGTCGGAAGGGCTGTCGATACCGCCGTTAGTTCTAGTGCTGAAAGGAAGAGTGTGAGACATAAAGCCAGAAGAATGATCGCGAAGCGAAAGCCGCGTTTGGCAGGGCGCACAGTGGCCGTCGGTGGAGGAGCCGTGCTTCCTCTCTTGATGACGCTGGCGACGTTCTGCGCCGACTCTGTAGAGGAGGTCCGAGGCATACAGCGATGGCGAAGCTTTAGGCCACAAGAGAAGGGCAAAAGGGCGTTTCAATATATATATGTATTCTTATCTGCCCAGCATCCTTCTTCGTGTCACTGTGAACAAAAGTATTGAATTGCCGGGCCGAGGTTAACCCTAGATGTGGCGCGGTCTAGCCTACCACGCCACGGGCAACTCGCGATGTCCAAACGTTTCATCAGTTTGTTCCATATTCTCATCAACATAGCATCCGTTGACCCACATGAGATACTCGTGCATGCACGGAAGCATAGAGGCAACGAGTACTTGGTCTGACATATTCCATGTCATCAGCATCATTGACCCATGACACCGCAGCATAGAGTAATACTTTGTAGGAAAATGCCGAAGCCAGAGCATCGGCGCAAAGTTTAGTTTCTGATGTGGGTGTCTGGGGTATTGTTATAACTGGGGTTGAGAACAAGATAGTTAATAGCTCTCGCGGCAGCACCGCCCCTCCTCATAAACAGCGTACTTACCCAAGCTTCAGGAACACCATTGAGAAAACTGGTTAGGGGATTTATCCTGACAGTTCTATCTCACGACGCGGAAGCTCTCTGGGTGATGCGTGATAGATGGTTCTAAGGACAACCAGTATCCCCGAGATAGATACCCACGAGAGTTCGTCCGGACTGACCAGTGCAGTGTATAAAAATAAGTCCCCTTCATTGAACGTAGACACAATGCATCGTGACCCAATTCATTTAGCGAATTTGAAGTGCGGAGCGAGCCATATTAGGACAACATTCATCATAAGTGGCGCCACCGGAGTTGGCGTTTTATTTTTGGAGTTTGAGTTTTGACAGCGCCAGCGCGCGTCGTGGGATGAACTTTCCAGAAAGAGAACCCAGCGAGTATTCGCAAACATATCACCGTCGATAATGGCGCTCGTTTCCTCGGATTTCATCTTATGATTGTGAGAACTGAAGCAGACCCTTGATAATGTATCTCTCTACTGTTTCGACCAATAGAAGATTCCTAATCATTCCAGAGTGACCAAATGAGGCTACAAAGAGAGCCATCGGCTTAATAGGCATAAAATGGGTGCCTGTACACCAGACGCCACGGCCTAAATGACACAAGTATTGTGGAGGTGATGCTGGAGGTGGTCAGCATAAAGATACCTTGTTTAGAAGGTTGATTGATAATGACCAGGATGGCATCAAAACCATTGGACATGGGGAGTTTCTTAATGAAATCAATGAAAGTGGAATCTCACAAAAGACAGGATAGTTACATCAGACTAATTCAAGGGTCGTATCTGTCTATGATGTCCAGTGAATAGGTAGTAATGTCAATATTGAAGTAGCGGTTGTCAGAGTCAGATATGTAGATGTAATTCTTGTGACAGAGAAGACCATTGAAATCAACTGTCCAATTAGGCAGATTAGGGATGAACTTGGAGTGTTAAACATTGTGGATGTTCAAGTGAGTTTCACTTTATCTAAAATGATATTTGCACAGAGGAGAGGAAGATAAAAGGAGATTGCATGGAAGGGCAATGTCAGCTATTCATTAGTGAAAACAGAACAGATATTGTAAGGATTGACACTGGTATAGTCACTGCTTCCCCTCCTTATACATTCTATCAGCAAGTAAGAGCACCAGATTTGTTATGATATATCTAGAGTGGAAACAGATGACAATGTCAAACTGGGAAGGTAGTTAGATTAGCAGACTTGTTATTAGGCAAAAATTTTGATAGTTGCAAAGTATTCAATTCTTGTGGCTTTGTTATATCGGAGTCATCTCTGTAATATCTTGATCAACTCTGCAATACCATGCAATACTGTAACCACCAATACACAATACCACAACACTGATTAACCCTGTACATGTAAGGGCAACCTGAGTAGCACCTGTGGAATATCACCCATTACTAGCAAGGGGAAATCATAAGAAGAAAGCCCAATAACTTCTGTACCCTATATTATCCTACAACTCTAAAATTAGAGACAGGAAATTGAGGAGGACACAACAAATAAGTTAAAGCTAAGTCCTCTGACTCTGTACCCTCACAATCTCTATTGTTTGTAACAACTCCACAATATTTAACCTCACACTACAGACAACGCCAGTATAAGAGCAACCTAAGCAGATGCTCTACCCTAGGGTGGTGTACTGGTGAAGGGGATCTAAAGCTTTAGTACAGAACCTATGTACACAATATTAGCATACCTGGCAAAGGGGGATCCAAAGAGAAAACTCTAAGGAACCCTTTGCCCTCTAACTACAGCTATATATGTACCATCATCATGGCATTCTGCTCGTATTAGGCATCACTCCCCATGCTGGTCAGATGTGGAACTGGGGTGCCAGGAATGCTGGTAACTGCCAAAGATGTAGGCCTCAGGTGATGCCCACTGATAGTGGCTGCCAACCATAGCACTCATTTGGCATATACCTTGGTGGTAGCAGTTGGGCATATGCCAAATGAATCTCAGCTGATGAGTATGGCCCTCAGTTGGTAAGGTTTCAGTTGGGACTTATTCTCAGGGGTTCCCCTGGCATTGCCCCCCCTCTAGAATGCAGCATCCCAGATGCATTGATTCTAATGGGTAAGACTAGTGTGCAAGATCTGAAGGTAGATGCAGCCATGGAATGAATTCAGTGGGGGGCACTGGGGTGTAGGCAATAGAAGTTGGCAATAAGGTTGGGGGCCTCGATGTTGTTCTTATTTTCCCAAAAGTTCTCTTCATAGCCATGACCCTTCCATTTGATGAGGAATTGCAACCAATTCACCCTCATTTGGCTGTCAAGTACTTGTTCAACCTCAAAGTGCTCTTCATCATTGTGTAAGATTGGTTGTGGTAGGGGTGGCCAATGTCTGCATAGGACTGGGTTGGCCAGTGCTGGGGTGAGTTTAATGACCAGGAAGACAGGGTGGAGGCAACTTAAGGCTTTTGGGAGTCAAAGGTGGTACACTTGGGATCTGACTTATTCTTCAACAAGGTGGAGGTCATGCTGCCTATATGTCAATTTTTTAGAGGGCCAGTTGGTGAGGATGTCACTCATGTCAAGATATACCTTATCACCTGGTATGAACCTTGGTGTTACGATGTGAAGGAATGACATAATCCTAATAAACATAATATCTCCCAAGATAAACAATGGCAAGGTTCAGGACAGGGCACAGCTTCAACTTGTATGTTGTGCCCACCAGATCGCACTGGTCCCTAATTTCAGAATAGCGAGACAGAGAATTAGCTTAGTCGAAATCAAAGTCAATTATCTGATTGAGGTCTGAACTACTGAATCTACAAGATCTTTATACTACTTTCAAATCTACTAGGAGTAGGGAATGGCACGGGTCACCCATGGGTCAAATGTGGGATCCAAACCTGTCAACCCATGGGTTTTTTCCCATGGGTCGATGGGTCTCGGGTGCGTGCCGTGCCGCACCTGCATGCATGTGGTGCATATGCTTGCAATTCCATTCTGTCTTCATTTATGTTAATATCCTTTCATTTACATTCCGCTCCACTTTCATTTATTTGCAATTCTGTTCAGTCTCTTATATCTGATTCGTTATTACGTTCCTTAGGGTAACTCCATTGGGAATCGGGGTGACACATCACCCCCCAATGTCACGGAGGAGATCAAGATTTGGGATGTAGTATTTCCATTCTCGCTTTTCACGATCCTCAGCTTTCTTATCTATTATAGGAATCTAGTCGACTCCTAGTTAGGGAAATGCATGGGTTAGGCCAACCTGCACGGGTCACCAGGTCAGGTGTCCTTGGGTGTGGGTGTGGGTCAAGCCGCGAGCACCCGTGACCCGGGCCCAACCCAGGGCATCAACTCCGACACGAACGCGACTTATGCGTATGCACATGCGCCAACATGAACATGACGCCCTGAACACGACGAATGCACCATACGTGCACGTGACACCACGAATGCGACGTACGCAATGCCCATACACACATGCACTATGACATACATGCACACGCCGCCATGAATGTGTATGTGCACACACCGCGATGAATGCAACATACACGATGCCATGAATGTGACATACGCGACGTATGTGCATGCGCTGCCACAAACGTGACGTATGTGATGTAAATGGAATGAATGAATTGACAGGAGCATGTGATACCAAGATGGATACACAAGGTGCATATAGTCTGTAGGCTGAGGGCGTATAGTTGGATAGGCGAGCAAGGGCAGAGTTGGGCTGAGCGGGCTGAAATGAATAGTCGGGCATGCCGGCATACGGTTCCTAACACTTGGTGCCGGTTGACATTGGTGGTTGTTTATGATAAGGAGCTTTTAGCAATTTTTGAAGCATTTAAATGCTAGCAGCACTACTTGGAAGGCTCCACCGACCCTGTTGATGTGATCACCAACCACAAACACCTCGAATACTTTTCCACTACTAAAGTTTTGACCCACAGACAAGCTCGATGGTCCAAATACCTTTATCAATTCAACCTCACCATTTATTTTCATCCTGGCATACTCAGCACAAAACCCAGCACTTTAACTAGATGATGGGATGTCTACCCTAAAGAGGGAGGTAGTGACTATGACACCATCAATTCCCAAAATCTTTGGCCAATTTTCATGACTACTTAATTAGTGGAATCCCTTTGAACTACCCAACTCCTCATTCTGACCTTATAAGCAAGTATCATCATGGATTCAGAAACTCTTCATTCCGATATACTCTCAGCTCTCCCTACCGACCTGACGGCAATGCTACATCTTGGCATTCCTGAAATGCCAAACCTAAGATGGATGCAGACCCCAGATGGTTTCCTTCAACTAGACAATTGAATCTATGAACCCAACTCCAACAATCTCAGATTACACATATTACAATACAAACACGACCATGTCCTCTCAGGATATTTCGGTCAAAATAAGATGCTAGCCTTGGTCCAACATGAATACACCTGGCTAGTCCTGCACACCTCAGTCATAGAATTTTGTAAATCCTGCATGATATGCATGTGTTCAAAATCACAGCGACACAAACCCTACGGTTTCTTGAAACAACTTCCTATTCCTGACCATCCATAGGACTCCATTTGTATAGATTTCATCGAACAACTTTCCCAGTCCTCAGGATTCACATCAATACTGGTAATAGTTTGCAGACTCACAAAACAAAGCATCTTCATTCCTATGGTCAACATGATCACTTTTGGCTGAGCTGGGTAAACTGTTTGTGCTTCATGTTTTTTCTAAACAGGGTATACCGAGTCATGTAACATCTGACTGAGGAAGCGAATTTGTCTCTCACTTCTTCAGGTCACTCCATAAAGCCCTCGACATGTGCTTACACTTCACCTCAGGATATCATTTAGAAGCCAATGGCCAGACCAAACATGTAAATCAAACTCTGGAACAGTACCTTCGAGTGCAACTATCAGCAGGACAACTGGTCTGAACTATTGCCACTAGCTGAGTTCACTTATAATAACACTCCAAACACTACCACAGATATCTCTCCCTTCTTTGCTAACAAGGGACACTACCCAAACCTCACTGTGCACCCCAAATGCAACCTTGCTTCCTCTTGAGTGCACGAGTTTGCTGTAGATCTAAATCCACTTCATGAAGCCCTGAAAGAACAAATCAGTCACACTCAATCATGGTACCAAATCTTGGCAGACTCCCAAAGAACCCCTGCTCCTGAATTTGCAACTGGATCAACGGTATTCGTCAAAGTTCAATTCTTTGGCACCACTCAACCCTCCAATAAGTTGTCAGAGAAGTTTCTCGGCCCCTTTAAGGTAATCACTTGAGTCAGCACTCACTCTTACACTCTTTGTTTTCCCGATACCATGCAGGCAGTACACCCAGTCTTCTATGTCTCAATGCTCAAACCTGGGACTCTCAACTCTATACCCAATTGAGTCCAGCCTCCACCTCCCCCAGTAGAAATTGACAGTGAAATCGAGTACGAGATAGCTGAAATCCTAGACTCAAAGGTTGACCAACACCAAAGAGGTTATAATCTCCTCCACCTGGTCCAATGGGCTGGCTATGAAGGTCCTGATGATGAGACATCTTGGTTACTAGCAACCGAGCTTGGCCATGCTCCTGAGATTGTCACAGAATTCCATCGTGTCTACCCAGATAAGCCAGGTCCATGGCCTCCTTAACCCAAATTATGGCTCTCTGTATTTTCTTGCATTTGCATGGTCACTTTTAATAGTTAGTAATGGTCTATCTAGTTACTGTTCTCGTTTTTTCTCCACAGGAACCTGCCCTCAGTTCCTCCATTTCCAATTTTCCTCAGTCTGTCTATTTTTTCCTTGATCTCTTTGCTTATTCAGACTGAGGCTCCTGAAAACCTCAGTACTTCTCACTTGTTCCTCTCTCTTATGATTTTCTGTTTCCTTCTTTCATTTTTTCTTCTCAATTCATTTCCTCGGTTTCAAGCAAAAAATTCTATTCAAAAAAAAGGAAAACTACTAAGACTCTTTCAGAGTCTCTTCTTCCTCTTCTTCCTCCCCCTCATTTTCTCCCCCCTTTTCATTTCCATCCTCCACTTCCTTTCCAGCCTCTCCTGAACCCCCCTGAACCCTGGTTGGCCTGTCTTCCTGGCCAACCTGACCCAAGGGCTCTGTCCAGCCTTCCTGACTAGATGAAGCCGACTCAGCTGGAGGCAACCATGTGATTCCACACATCCAGCCTGCATCGGCCAGCCACCTCTGATAACCATTCAACTCCCGACAGAGCTGATTCAACTCCCAGTGGAGTCAATTCTGTTCTTCCAATGCCCAGACAAGTCGGTCTAAGACAGCACTCACCTTCACTAGGGCCTGCTCTACTGGTGCCTTGATGCTGAGCCTAGGGAATGGCACGGGTCAAATGTGGGTAACCCACACCCGACCCATGGGAAACCTGAACCTGTCAACCCATGGGTTTTTTCCCACGGGTCGATGGGTGTCGGGTGTGTGCCGCACCCACACACGCCGTATGCAGGCACGAGGTACGACACAAATGCACCGTACGCGGGTGTGACGTACGACACAAATGCACCATACGCGGGCACAACGTATGACACAAATGCACCGTACGTGGGCGTGACGTATGACACAAATGCGCCATACGACACAAATGCGCTGCATGTGTGCGTGTCATATGCGTTGGTGTCAGTGCGTGCACATATGGCACGTTGGTGTTGGCGCATACGCATGCAGCATGTGTGCGTATGGTGCATTCGTGTCATACATGTGCACATACGGTGCGGTCGTGTCGTACATGTGTGCATGTGGCGCGTGCGTGTCGTATGCATGTACATAGTTGAGGTGGCGGGTTGGGCTGGGTCACGGGTGCTCTCGGCTTGACCCGCACCCAAACCCAAGGGAACCCAACCCGGTGACCCATGCGGGTTACCCTAACCCGTGCTATTCCCTGGCTGGACCAAACCCCCTTGGTCCTGGTCCTTTTCTGGATGGCCCCTCTTCTTTTCCTCCCATACCCTCATCTGCATCCCCTATCATCTCCCTGCCCCTCTTCATCCAAATAGAATACCTAACCCTCCTAGTATCACAAGCTGAACATGCCACACTGGCGACAGGCACTATGCATTCATCCTTTCGCCTAGTGCATGCTTGACATGGCAGTTTTTTCGGCCCAACCAAGGGCTCGATGCCTTTCAACTTTAAAAGATATCAGCTAGAATCCAAGCAAGAGCCAAGCAACACTTACCCTTGGAGGCCTCCACCACCCCTTTTTCAGTACTTCCTCAGTACCCATATTCTTCTCCACTCCTGACCTATTCGCCATTGCCACCTTTTGTTTCCCTTTTTCCCTTGGGATGCTCAGCTAATCGACCTCCTTGATCAATTGAAGGTTGCAGAGCATGTTTGCATGCACCCGCTTGGTTTCGGCTGCCTTTTTCACTATAGCATCTTTAGCCCATCGCTTCTCATCCTCTTCCTTTCTCTTGCAGGCCACTTTGGCCTCCTCCTTGGCCTTCGCTTCCTCATCAGCAATCCTTTTTGCCTCTGCCTCCTCTCAATCCCATTGCCTTTCTGCCTTCTTCTTTTCGATGGCAGCTATCAGGAGAGCCTTTTCATCGGATTTGGCACCCATGTTTAAGGATATTGATGAGAAGGTGTCATTGGTAGTTGGTGGTTAGAGATGTAGATGCTGTCCCCAAACAATTATGATGTATCCTGAACTCTATTTTCAAACTCTGCCTACCCTACCAGCTTCATGGGTTCAGCCATAAGGGGGAGGTACTGTCAAGTACATGTACTGAGCACTGGTTCACTCAGTAGTACTGACCGAATGACAAGTCTAATTCCATGCACAAGTGACCAAGTCATATACAAGTCACTTAGTACGACGGTCTTGGCTTGGTACATTCATCATCCACACTTTCTACTCTATTTCATCATCCACTTTTCCTTTATCCCTTATCCATTATTCCCTACCCGTTTATCCTTTATTTCTTAGCACATTTTACCTCAGGACATTTTCTATTATCTTATTCTTGGCCATGATGTCAAGTACACGTACCAAGATCCCATTAATTCGGCACTGCTGACCGAGCAGTCATCCTACATCCATGTACAAGTGTCCATGCCGCATGCAAGTCACTTGGTACACCGGTCTTGGCTCGGCACATCCACCATCCACATTCCTTGCCCCCATCCCTCATTCATGTTACCTCAATCACCATCCATTAATCCCACCCCATCTGCTCCTTAATCCTCGACCCACCTTACCTTGGGACTTCTTGTCCTTGTTTTATCCTCGGCCGCAACCATTGTTTTATAGTTGGGCATTCCCTATTGTCCTATCCTTGGCCACATCCCTATTATTCTATGTTTTATTGTTCTATTCCCGTTTGCATTCCTTCATTCTAATTTTACTCATTGTGGACAATACCCACATGCTCTGCATACCTTATTGTCCCACATTCCTTATTCCACATGTCACTTCTTAAACCTATATAAGTAGGGCATGCATGTACATATTTCCTCATTCTGGGTATCAACTAGGCTTAGGCCCCTTGTCTCCTCCTTCCTCTGTAAAGTCCCCTACTCGGGCTGGCACTTTGGTACCCCCCGAGTACTTCCTCTATCCCAAATTGGTGGCACGCACGGCAAGTAGAGTGCAACACACGAGTACGTTGAAGCCAAAGCCACTACTTCCAGCTTGCAGGACTTGGCCATTCCCCATCCGACATCTCGGCATTCCCGAAGCCTGACACATGACCTTATTATTTTATATTCAGTCACATTCTATTGTTCTATTCTTGATCATTGTGGACAATACTTCCATATACTCTCCATACCTTATTCTTTTCTCCATGTCTTATGCCACCCTGATTCCACATCTCACTTATTAACCTATATAAGTAGAACATGGGTGTAGATAGTTCCTCATTCTGAATATTGACTTGGCATATGCCTTCTTGCCTTCCCTCCTCCTGTATGAAGTCCTCTACTCACTGTCTGAAGTCCTCTACTTGCTGTCTGAAGTCCTCTACTCCGGCCAACACTCTTGGCATTCTCCCAAGTTTCTCTTCTGTCTGAAATCAGTGGCATGTACAGAAAGTAGGGTGCAATGCACTAGTATGTTGAAGCCAAGCCACCCCGATCAGTCTACAGGACTTGGCCAATTCCTGCCAGCATTGTGAAGTCAGTACTATTGCAATAGTACTCAGCCCATGCATTGTCAGCATCTCGGTGGTTGACACTTGGACACCAAGTCTATTACATTCATTATAGCATTATATCCATGTGTGTTGGGCAGTTCTACCACAAAATTTATACTTATTGTGTCCCATCATGCCTTGGGGACTGGGAGTGGGTAGAGCTCACTGATGGGGTACTGTCTTTGGGTTTTCATCTGTAGATATAAGTTGTACATCTTAGTATACTTGCTAATATACCAAGACATGTGTGGCCACCAGTAGTTCTGGGAGACAAGCTCTAGGGTCTTCCAATGGCCAGGGTGGCTGGCGATCTTTGAGTCATGGTGCTGGGCCTTGATCCATTGTTAGAGATCCTTTGTATCTGGTATGTACACCTTGCCTCAGAAGGTCAGCAGCCTATCATTCACTCTGCTGACTTTGCTCCCACTTCTCACAACTTCTGAACTGCTCTGCTACCTTATCTTCTAATGCTTCCTCCCCGAACACCTTTCTCAAATCTCAGGCAATCTCATGCTCCTGTCCTTCCAGTGTGAGTTCTTCAAGGACCTGCACAGTGAACAGTTTGGGATGCAGTAAAACTAGATTACTGTTATTGCCTGCTCCTGAGCCATGGTCTAGATTTTCCCATCATGACCCTGGGTCAATGTCATAGGTCAAAGTTGAAGCATGAGAGGTAAAATAACCAGCAGGCCTGTTGCTGGTTCAGTCCCTTTGAAGTCCAGAAGTATTCCAAGTTCTTGTAATTGGTCCAGGTTTCAATATGGTGCTTTGTGCCTTCAAGGAAATGCCTCCACTCTTCTAGGGCCCAAATGATCGTGAGTATCTCTTTATTGTGGATCTCATAATTCCTCTCCACTGGTGAGAGACTCTTTAAGTAAAAGGTGATAGGGTGCCATTTGCCATCCACAGGCGACTGTTGTAAAAGGACTGCTCCTATAGCAATGTTGGAGCTGTCCACTTCTACTCAGTAGGGCAGAGGATAGGTATGGTGGTAAACCTCTTTTTAAGTCCTTCAAAGGCCACTTGTTCCATGTCACCCCAGGACCACTTCACATCCTTCTTTACGAGCTCAAACAATGGCCTAGCATGGTATGAGAACCCTTTAATAAACCTCTGATAGAAGTTGGCAAAGCTGAGGAATGCCTGAATCTCCCTTGGGTTAGATAGGGTCAGCCAATCTGGAACATCTGCTACCTTTACTGGGTCTATCTCTACCTTCCTGTGGGATATGATGAGCCCCAGTTATTTGATCCTTGTTTGCTCAAACTCACACTTCTCAGACTAAAGGTAGAGCTTGTGGGCCCATAGTCATTCAAGGACCTCTCGGTGCTCTTTGAGAGTCTTGGTAAAGATAAGGATATCATCCAAGTATACACACATGTGTCCTTCCATGATGAGGTCCTGGAAGATGTTGTTCATCATGGTTTGGAATTTTGCCAGGCTGTCGGTGAGGCTGACAAACATGACAAGGGGCTTGAAAAGGCCTTTGTTTGTTCAGAAGGCCACCTTCCACTTGTCTCCTTCCTTGATCTGTATGTTATTGAAACCCCTTCGCACATCCAACTTAGTGAAGTACTTGGCTCCTTAGAGTTGTGTGATTAGTTCTAAAATGATGGGGAGGGGGTAGTGGTTCTTCACCATCATGGAATTGACTACTCAGTAATCCTGAACTAGCCACAAGGGCCAATCCTTTTTCTTAATGAAGAATACCGGGCTTCCTATAGGTGACTTCAAGCGGTGGATACAACCCATGTGGAGGTTCTCTTCCAGGAATTGGTCTAGCTCCTGCAATTTGCTTGGGGACAGGGGGTACACCTTTTATATTGAGAGCTTTGCTCCAGGTTCCAGTTCTATCATGTGGTCCTACATCCTTGGTTTGGGGAGAGAATCAAAGGACTCCTTCTCAAAGAGATCGCTGAAGTCTTAGAGGTAGGGTGGAATCATACCTTTCTCCTTTGTAGGGACACTTTAGAGGACTTGTTTGGCAGCTATTATGCCATGGTTATGGCGGCAATGGCTGAAATTGGGACATTTGGCAGGGCTACAGTTGCAAAGAGGTGATTGCCTGGCTTGAGTAAGGGTTTGCTATCACCAGAATCATCATCCATCATATGTGGCAAGGGGCTAGCTTGGAGGGCTTGAATTGCCATTTCCTCCCAGCATTCCTCCCACAGTTTGGCATGGCAAGTGTGGCACTGGGGGGGGCACCTGTTTAGCAGGACCTCTTGCATTTGCCAGTTCACTTTAGGGTTATGATCATGGAGCCAGGGATAGCCAAGGATCATCTTATGCTTCCCTAAGTTTGTAACTGCAAATACCACCTGCTCTGAGTGGCTTTGTACTATAAGATGACATTGACTATATACCAAATTGCTCCTCCTTCATTCGGAGTGCCATCAACATTGTATACTGGTGCCAGATGGAGAACCACCTCGTCATTCAACTTAGGTGGGTCAAGGGGTGCATGGTCAACCTTTCTGCCACTGCAAACTTGTGGTCTATAAATAACCCAGTGGCTTCACTGTCTAAGAATGTGGTTATACCCTTGACCTCATCCATATTGGTGGTCTTGATTTCCACCTTGAGGTTTAGCATGTTCAGAGAGGGGGTGGATGCTACCATATAGTGCTTTAGGAGGGCTTGTTCCCAGCATTTAAGCCTAGGGGGTGGCATGGGGATTTTGGCATGTCTGTTGTGGGTATGTCTTCATCGTTCACAGCTGGGGGTTCTATATCTGGATACTGGGTTGTATTTTCCATAGCAGAATCTATGGACAGAGCAGCAAAATAATTAAACAAAGGCAGTGAGGGCACATCCCTCACTTGCTGCCTTGGACAAAATCCTCTATTTCCACCTCATCATTCCCCCCTCCCAAACATCTGCAGCAACCATCTAATACTTCATCAGCTCCTCATACTCCTTGGATGTCATAAAGTGAATGTCGTATGCCTGGGGACAGTCTCAGGTGAAGTGGCTGGACTTGCCACAGTGTCAGCACATGAGGGGCAGTGCAAAACACCTTTTGGTAATGTCAACATCCATTAGGTGGGTCCCAAGGGTAAGGCCAAGGGGGGTGGAGTCAATAGCACTGGCATTCTGGAGAGTGTAGGCACAGTGTGCTAGGTTGGGAGTTCACCAACCCTTCAAGCCATCTGCAGTGGGAGGGTGTGCAAGGCCATGGGTTGGGGACCCTGGAAGGCCTTGTTGGCTGTACGGGTAAGCACTACCGTCCTGGTGGCTGTGTACCAGGTCAAGACATCATCGTCCTTTTCCCTCCTATATAGCATTAATGTGATGCCACTTTGGAGTGAGGTCGAGCCCTCAATGGAATTTTATGACTATAGATCGACCATCCATATATTCAGCCTTCTTGACCAACTCTTTGAAGTGGTCAATATACTTGTCAACTGTACACCTACCCTGGTGGTATTGCCATGATTCCAGTTGGTGCCTCACATTGGTAGCTTTATGCAGGAGGTAGAAATGCTGTCAGAATGCCTTGACAAAGGCTTTCCAATTCACATAGAGGGGCCTGCTGGTCTTTGCCTTGTAGGTGAATACTCAGCTGGCAAGGGTCATGGCCCAGCCAGTCTTCATAAAGGATGTTACTCAGAGGATATGGGATTGTTCATTGGGGAAATTAGTTGTGCAGACACCAAGGTACAGAGTACATGACTGCATGAATGTGTGCCCATTCATGTGGTCTCACTTGAAGGATTTTGTGCTTGGCCATTTGCTTCATGGCCTGGTGGATACACATCAGGACCTCTGTTACTAGGCTTGTCATGGTAGCCTGCAGTACATTCAGCCTCATCTCCAGCTCCTGCTTCTCTCACATCTCTCTCAGCAACTCCTGCTCTATAGCAGCCAAGTGGTCCAATATTCTTGTGTTGAAGGTAAGTCCATGAGGAATAGTATAATTGTGAATGAGGAGGGCTGCTGCTGGCATTGCTTCCAAAGAGATTAAATTCAGAGTCAGATGGTGGAGGCAGCCGGTGCTCATGGAGACGCCAGCCGGAGACTGTAGTACACTACCTCAAACACTGCAAATGATACACAGAACAGCGCAACCAGCTCAGACACAAGGCAGGAAAGGCCAGCCACTCCATTCATCGGCTTTTGGGTGACCCCAAGATCATTCCCGCTACCCTGTCCTATATTCAGTCCACACACCACTTCGACAAATACACCGATGTAGCACTCCCCAGCCAATGACCAAACCACAAACACCCTCTACTCCAACCTGGATCGGCTCTCGTTTTCTGCCGGTCCCCCTATCTGTGAGGGATTGGCCCTCTTGTGCCTCCCCGGCCAATAATCACACCCCAGTCCTTCTGATATGCTCCCCCCCTTCTGATACTTAGACGCTGGCATAGCCAATGTATTTCGTAGGAATAGTGCACCATAAGCGCCTAGCGCTTCGAGCACTGTAATTGATCTCTCTCTCTCTCTCTCTCTTTAGAGAGTAATGATCATAGAAAGATACAAACAATCAGCCTTGCAACAGGGGTCAGTTTGTCCACATACAATGGTGAGGCTTATCATGAATAGGTAGTGGTCACAGGAAGGAAAAAGTGCAGAATAATGTGTACTTCCATTTTCACAAAGATTGCTCCTTAAACTTGACGCTAGTAGATGTAAAGCTAATGAACCTAAGTAGATAGTTTCTTAGCTATACTTTTGAAGTCCCCTTTGGGTGACGAAAGAGGAAGATAAGAGGTTACAGGGTTAGATACAGCCGAACGCGAACACAGTATATCTGCCCACTAAGCTAGTGAAAACTTCACGGCTGTGTGGA
>QLPI01004763.1:0-24503 GCA_003314275.1 Chroogomphus rutilus | reverse complement strand
ACTCCGCTCCGATTCCGAGATTGGAAACAAGGATCCGAGGACTGGAAAGGAATACCTCAACCATCACACCCAAGCAACATCCAAGTTCCATCATTCGCTGAAATCCCATAGTATCCATCTTCCACACCATTGTCTGCACTACCAACCACACCTTCTCCACAGTGTCCATGATATCTGAGATATCCGTGACCTCCTGTGTGACTGACGGATAATTCCATACATGGACAATACTCCAAAGGTCAGGAATTTAGGACCCACCAGGTGGGAGACCGGAATGAGTTTTAGCACGATGATTAGAACCCGGAATAAGCGCCCAAGCCTCGGACCTAGTACCAGGAGGTTGGCCCTACAGATTCCGATGTATAGGTTTACTTTCCCGTTTGAATTCCCCCTGCCTAGCCCTCTCCATGAGACAACTCCGGAGGAGTCCAAAGGGTTTCCCTTACAACCATGAATAAAGCTTAGGACCTCGAGGGCTTGGTCCTAAGGGAGGGATACTGTTATGGCCCGTACCCCCAATAAACCCCCATTAACCCCCACAACCACCCACACCGATTCCGGGACCTTTCCGACCGCTCAAAGCCTGTTTAACTGCTTTCTGGATTTCCAATACATTAATCCGAGGTTCCGAGTTTCCGAACCTCCGAAGATTCCGAAAGTCAAGGTTCCGCTCCTTTGATAGACAACACGCAGGACCATCGCATACCTCACTCCCTTGTTTTCTCCTTTATATTGACCTCTTGTACTCCCTTTCTCCTTGTTTTATGACCGGCAAAGATAGTACAAGGATAGTCGCATGTATATAGTCTCCCAGTCGACTGGACTGTTCGCCAGTACGAATATCGACTTAGTCTACCCCCTAGTTTCCGATTCATTTCCGGTAAACTTCCATCTCCTTCCGAAATTAGGGACAGACGATCGAGGAGGGCGCAACACATAAGTTGAAGCCAAGTCCCTTCGACCTCGAACACCTCAGTGACCGGATTGAACCAATCCGCGACCGACCCTAAGCTCCCGGCGCTCCCGTCTCCGCCCGTAGTCCGTTCCCGACTTCCGTTCTCGGCCCTCGGCCCCTTCACGGACCCCTATGCTAACCCGGATAGCCCTTTCGGAAGTATTAGCTAAGCGCCTGACACGCGGACTTAACATAGATGCACAGTGGGCGGACACCTGGGCAATTGTCTGTAGGGCTTGTGAATGCATGATGGGTCTCGAGCTCATGACAATCAGGAGTGTGAGTACAAATATACTGTTAAATCCACATGTCTGTCAAGCTTCGGGTACTGACGGACTTCGGTACTGCCGAGGGGTGTTGTCGAGATGTCAGGCTGACTATGGCCACGTCCTACAGGCCAAGAGTAGTGGCGTTGGCTTCAACATACTCGTGCGTTGTGCCCTACTTGCTGTGCATGCCACCGATTTGCAACAGACAGGTACTCGGGGGGATACTTGGTGATGCCGGCCCAAGTCGAGGACTTAACAGAGAGGAAGAAGGTAGAAGGGCCTAAGCCTAGTCGATACCCAGAATGAGGAAATATGTACATGCATGTCCTACTTATATAGGTTAAGAAGCGACATGTGGAATAAGGAATGTGGAACAACAAGGTATGCAGAGCATGCGGTTATTGTCCACAACAAGTAAACTTAGAACAAGGAATGCAGAACGGGGACAGAACAATGAAGGATAGGATAATAGAATCGTGGCCCAAGATAGGACAATAGGGAGTGGCTGAGTATAAAACAATGGAGTCGTGACCGAGGATAATACAAGGATAGGAAGTCCCAAGATGAAGCGGATCGAGGAACGGGCAAATGGTGTGGCGGACGTGCCGAGCCTAGAACGGCATACCAAGTGATGTGCATGCGGCGTGGACACTTGTACGTGGACGTAGAATGGCTTCTCGGTCGTCACTGCTGAATAACCAGGACCTCGGTACGTGTACTTGACAATGTCAGGCACTTAGCTAGATACTTCTGGAAGGGTTTCTGGAGGTTTCCAAATGGTTTCCAAGAGGGGGTTTGGTATTCCAGAGGTGGGGAGACTAGAGGTCGCGGTTCATGGATGGAAGCAGAAAGGGTGGAAAGATGGGAAGTGCTGGGGGGTTAGGACTGTTTGCGGTATTAGGTTGTACAACTAGTCATTCGAGTTGTTCAAGGTCACAGGGACTTTGCTTCAACTTATGTGTTGTGCCCTCCTCGATTGTCTGTCCCTAATTTTGGAAAGTTGGAAAGTTTACTGGAACTGAATTGGAAACTACGACACAGAATTAAGTTGATATTCATACTGGCAAATAGTCCAGTCGACTGGTGGTTTATATACATGTAACTAATCCTTGTACTAACTTTTGCCAAGTAAAGACAAGGGGAGGAAAGAGTACAAGGGGCTAATAGAGAACGAAGAACAAGGGAGTGAGGTATGTGATGATCCTGCGTATCATTTATCAAAAGAGCGGAACCTAGGTCTTGGAATCGTGGAGGTTCAGGATTGTGGAACTTCGGGTTGATACAACGGATTCATGGAAAGCAATTGTTTCAGGCTTTTAATGGTCGGAAAGTCCTGGAAATGGTGGGGGTGGTTGGGGAGACTAATGGGGGTTTATTGGGGGCATGGGCCATAACATGACCAAATGACCCTTATTGATTAATCCCACACACTAGCAATGAATCATTCCTTACTAGTATATGGTCTTGGCTCGGTACATTTGGCACATCATTTGGTTCACTCTTCCTACCCCATCCCCCCTATTCCATATTATTCCTTCATTTCCCATCCTTTTTCTTATCTGCTTTCCTTTGGGACATTTGCTATTCACTTATTATTCGGTCACGGACCTATTGTATTATATTTGGCCAATTTTCCATTGTTCTATTATCACCCACTCTTCCATTATTCTATTCTCGTTTACATTCCTTATTCTATTCTTGATCATTGTGGACAATACCTCTACATGATTCTTCATACCTTATTGTTCTCCATTCCTTATGCCACCCTGTTTCACATCTTGCTTCTTAACCTATATAAGTAGTGAATGTATGTAGATAGTTCTTCACTCTGAATATCAACTTGGTTTACATCTTCTTGTCTTCCCTTCTCCCATCTGAAGTCCCTTACTTGGGCCGACACTCTCAGCCCTCTCCCAGGTCTTCCTTCCATCCAAATTAGTGGCATGTATGGAAAAGCAGGGTGCAACACATGAGTATATGGAAGCCTAGCCACCCCGATCGGCCTGCAGGACTTGGGCCAATTCCCATCCACACTATCGGCATTACTGATACCTAACATTTCCTCATTCTGAATATCGACTAGGTTTATGCCTTCTTATCTTCCCTTCTCCTGTCTGAAGTCCTTTACTTGGGCCAACACTCTTGGCACTCTGCTAGGTATTATGTCTGTTCCAAATTAGTGGCACATATGGAAAGTGTTATATCCTCGATATAACCCTGACACCTCGGACATCTGACACAAGGTGCTATGAAGAAGATCACCCCGAAGAAAGTCCAATCCACCCCATCACCTCTGAGCCTCATCACCTCACTCTGAGCCCTGACTAGCAACCATCACCTCGGACCTCAGATCTCTTTCCTTTCTCATCGAACAATAGTCTTATTGTAACACCAGATGTAGATTTCTCTTGTAACCCATTTTCATTCATCTTATTGTTCTCTTGACCATTCCTAATTAGTTACAATAAGGACTGCTATGTATAAATACCTCCAGACTTCTGTACTATACCTTAGTTCGAAGATTGACTTAGTATTCCCACTCACTCTCTGAACTCTGAATTTCTAAACCTCTGAACCTCTGAAATAAGGGACTGACAATCAAGGAGGGCACAACACACAAGTTGAAGCCAAGTCCCTAAGACCTTGAACACATGACTTCAGACCAACTTACATCAGCTCGGACCTGACATGACTTCAGACTTAACAGTATATTCAAACTCCCACTCCTGATCATCTATGAGACATAGTACACCTTAAACTTTCGAGACCACCCTGACGCTTTTGACTCCAACAGTGCCAAAGTAACCTACATACTGTTGTACTTAACTGGCACCACTCTGGACTACTTTGAACCAGGCCTCTCCTCTGAAGACGACCCATACTGGCTCTATGATTATTATGAATTTTTCCCTGAACTCAATATTTAGGATTTGATATTCAGCCCAAACATCTCTTCTCATTATCCCTGGCAACCAGGACCTGATGGTATTAGAGAGAGGGTATGGGTTCTATTCATTATTATCTCTGATATCTGCCTTTGATAGGAGTTTGAATTTGCCATTGTATTTTGCAGTTGTGTGACTCTGTGACCTCAGCTCTTTTCCAAGAGACTGAGGTATAAGTTCAAGTTTATTCTCATATTTCATACAATTGTTAATTATTCTTTTAGATAGTATTTCAGGTAGCTAACTACTTCTAATATGAGCTCTTTTCCAAGAGACTGAGATAGTATTTCAGTCCTTATATTTAACACTCAAAGCCAACTTTGGCCCCCAAGATCCAGAAGGAGAAGCTGAAGCCGACCTCAAAGCCCTCTGAATGCGTGACAACCAACACATTACGAAGTACATGGTCGAATTCAATAGACTGGCTGTTTGCATCCAATGGGGAAATGCTACACTCCGCCACCAGTACTACAATGGCCTCCCTAATAGAATCAAGGATAAAATTGCCCGCCTAGGAAAACCCAACTCCCTGCTACACTGCGTCAACTGTCCCAGTCAATCGACTCCAATTACTGGGAATGGTGCTCTGAGATAGCTCGGGATGCCTCCACTTCCAAAGCCCCTGAACATCCAAACAACAGAAACAGGGCACCAACAGCTCTGACCCCCAGTACGAGCACCAAACCTCTGAACCCCAGCCAGGCCCTGAATAAGATAACCTCAGACTTGACCACGAAACTTGGTAAAGATGGCAAACTCACACCACAAGAATGACAATGCCGTTTTGACCAGAACCTCTACCTCTTCTGTGGAAGAACCGGTCATGTAGCCAAGGAATGTCCAAAATTGTCCTCCGCCACTGCGAGGAAACACGTAGCACCATTGTGGAAAGCATACCCAAGGCAATGATCTCCGAAGTAGAAGATACCTTGGAGTCAAAAAATCTCTAAGCAGCCCTTCGACTCTAGCATCAGTTAGGGGCTGCATTGAACCCAATAATGCACCAATGGAGATGAGACTCAATGCATCCACTCTTTCCAATCCAAACTCCCTGACCATCTGCCTCTGCCTCAAAACCACCTACATCAACACCCTAATAGATTTAGGCTCAACCCACTTGCTTCCTCGACTCCGACTACACTATGAAACACCAACTCTGAACCTACGACATCACCCCAATTCTGCTATGACTCTTCGATGGTTCCTCCAACTCTGTGATCCAAAAAGCCATCAACCTCCGCATTTGCTTCCCAATAGGGGAGCAATACACCATTATGTTCTATGTAACTCCATTGGATTCTAGTTGCTCGGCAGTCCTTGGACACAACTAGCTCACCCATTACAATCCATTGATTGATTGGGTATTGGGAAGTATCTCGTTTGGCTCTCTGACCACAGCTAATCTCCAGGTACCATCAAAGCCAGCAGCTACAACTCCACGCTCATCTGAACCTCTGTCCCCTCCAAACCCCCAGCTTGTGGTACCAAAGGTTGCCCTGGTGAATGCAGCAGCCTTTGCCCAAATATCAAGGATGGAAGGTACACAAACCTTCCCGCTCTTCCTCTCCAACCACTGTAGAGTTGCTCTAGGTAATTAATACCTAAAAGCCTGTGTGCACCAGTCCTTTTCTCTAGTGAGGTCTAGCGCAGTTGTTCAGCACAGCTGGATTAAGCTCTGTGACATGGCAATGTATGAATGAAAATAGAATGTGAGTGATTAGGACATGATGTGACAGGGACATGACCTGAGATGCAAATGTGTCACACTGACTTTGACTTGGACTTTGACTTTGGACTTGAATACAATAGTCTAGATGTTTCTAGACTAGTCTTGACTTGGACTTGGAGACTTGACTTGGGGCTTTAACTTGTGAACTTATTATTACAGAGGTGAGCCAGAGGCCTTTATATACAAAAACCAAGCAATGATGCGAAATGATGTGAGAGGTTGGCTATGTCAGTTGAACGACAAAGCATGAGAACAAAGTATACAAAAGAGGAAACTATGGAGAAACTCTGGAGAAATGGTACAGCATCGAGGCTGCGTGAATAGGGGCTAGGGGCTATGATAGGGGGAGACTAACCAAAAAGGTAAGGATGTTGAGTAACAACGAGAAAAGACTAGCAGAATAGGAAACAGATCTGAGTCAAGCCAAGAAAAGGAGAAACATATAAAAGAAACAATAAGGAAGTCTACCAATAAATGTCTAACAACCTTGTCCACTACTCCTGAGGGGCCTTAGGATGAGTCAGGGGACTGAGTCATCTCAGAGTATTTCCAGGTCACAGGCAACATATCTTCCACAATTTCTCCAGTATCCAATCCAAGGATAGGGGTCTAGGAGTAGGAGGACTAATGGGTATACGGTCGTGCACTCTCATTTTGTGTTTAAGAGTGAGTCGAATAGAGTAGGCAGGGTAATAGGATGAGATGGTGCCCTGAACTCTGCCTTGTATTCCACTCTACTCCTATCATGATATGCTGGTCTAGACGTCATTCCAAGAAATATGTATGGTTCTCGGCTTTCTGGGAAATAGACTGTATCTCCTATTGCATATGACTGAGTGTAGATTGGATGGGATCATCTTCTGAGTGAGAAATGTGCTGGGAGAGGTACATGAAGATAATGATATGTTAATGGTTCTGCCTGGATATGTGTGTCCTGGGTGTTGTAGCATTGCATGGGAATGAGCTCTGAAGAAGACATGATGATATAATGGGAGTCTGAAGATTGGAGTGCTGAATAGAATGGTTGGCTGTGTAATGTGGTGACAGTGAAGGTGATATGGGATGAGCACCATCAGAGTCTAATTTGGAACATGGTTGAGATCGATCGCTTTACTGTCACCGCCACATCTCTGAAAGAAGGTCCAATAGACTTGAGTAATGTTCCAAACGAGTACCACGAGTTCAAAGATGTTTTCAGCAAAACTCAGGCCAACACCCTGGCCTCTCACTGACTATACGATCTCAAGATTGAATTGGAGGAAGGCACATCACCCCCATTTGGTCCAATCTATTCTCTCTCTGAAAGTGAACTGAAATCCCTCTGAGAGTTTTTAGATGAGAACATATCCACAAGGTTTATACGACCCTCATGCTCCCCTGGGGGTGCTCCAGTCCTCTTCACCCAAAAGAAAGATGGATCACTACACCTATGTGTCAACTTTTGTGGACTAAACAAGATAACAAAGAAGGATTGCTACCCACTTCCCCAAATCTCTGATCTCCTAGACAGTCCCCAAAAGGCCCAAATACTCACCAAGATAGACCTGCGACACACGTACCACCTCATGTGCATCCAAGAAGGTGATTAATAGAAAACTGCCTTCCACATATGCTACGGATCTTTCGAGTAGAGCATGATGCTCTTTGGACTCACAAACTCCCCGGCCACCTTCCAGTGATTCATGAATGATGTCTTCTCCAACCTCCTAGATCTGTCTGTACTAGTATACCTAGATGACATCCTGATCTACTCTGACAACTGAGAGGAACATAGAAAACATGTCAAAGAAGTCCTCCAATGCCTCCGAATGAACCACCTATATGCCCATGCAGATAAATGCTCCTTCCACACCAACACTGTGGAGTACCTCAGATACATCCTCTCTCCCAACAGCCTAACCATGGCTGACAACAAAGTCAAAGTCATTCAGGAATGGCCTGAACCCCAAAAGATTAAAGACATCCAGTCTTTCCTTGGCTTTGCAAACTTCTATCAACACTTCATCTTCAACTACTCCGACATCACAGTTCTGCTAACCCATCTCACACAAAAAGACACTCCATGGAACTTTATTGAGAATTGCAGAACATCCTTTGAGATGCTTAAAAAGGCATTCACTATGGCCCTGTTCCTAACACAGTGGATCCCCAGATCCCAACTCATCATTGAGACAGATGTCTCCGACTATGCACTTGCCACAATTCTGTCCACCATATCACCGATGGATAATGACATCCACCCAATCACCTTCCACTTCTGAACCTTTACCCCCCCAGAACTGAACTATGACATACACGACAAGGAACTACTGGCCATCTTCTCACAAGTCATCTGAGCTGTGATGATCATGGATGTAGAGCAACTCCACAAGGACATCTGAGCCTCACTCCAACAAGACCCTACAGCCTTGGCCCAAATGGACAACCCCACTAATTGATGGACCACCTCCGAGGACAGACTTCTCCTCCTTGATAAAAGAATCTACATCCCCAATTATGGAAACTGTCAAGCTTCGGGAATGCCAAAGGGCCGGGTGTGTAACAGCCAAGTCCTGCAGGCCGAGAGTAGTGGCTTTGGCTTTAACGTACTCGTGCGTTACACCCTACTTGCCATGCGTGCCACCGATTTGGGACAGAGGGAATACTCAGGGGGTACCGAAGGTGCTGGCCTGAGTAGAGGACTTAACAGAGGACGGAGAAGGTAAGGGGTGTCAAGTATGCATACCAAATATCCGGTAATTCGGCAATGCTGATCAAGCAGTCAGACTATGCCCACGCAAGTATCCAAGCCGCATACTAGTCACTTGGTATGCCGGTCCCAGCTCGGCACATTCGCCATCCACATTCCTCGTCCCCATCCCTCATCCACTCTATCTCAATTACCAACCATTAATCCTACCCCATCCACTCATTATTCTTCGACCCGTCTCACCTCGGACATCCTGTTCTTTGTTTTATCCTTGGCTACAACCCTATTGTTTTATAGTCTTGCACTCCCCTATTGTTCCATCCTTTGGCCACATTTCTCCTATTCTATTTTCATTGTTATATCCCGTCTACATTCCTTCATTCTAATTTTACCCATTGAGGACAATACCCCCATGCTCTGCATACCTTATTGTCCCACATTCCTTATTCCACATGTCGCCTCTTTGACCTATATAAGTAGGACATACATGTACATATTTCCTCATTCTGGGTATTGACTAGGCTTAGGCCCTTCTACCTTCTCCTCCTCTGTTAAGTCCTCTACTTGGGCCAGCATCATTGGCATCCTCCCGAGTATCCCATCTGTTGCAAATCAGTGGCATGCATGGAGAGTAGGGCACAATGCACAAGTACGTTGAAGCCAAAGCCACTACTTCTGGCCTGTAGGACTTGGCCGTTCCCATCCGACACCTCGGCATTCCCGAAGCTTGACAAGAGGCCTAAGCCTAGTGGATACCCAGAATGAGGAAGTATGTACATGCATGCCCTACTTATATAGGTTTAAGAAGCGACATGTGGAATAAGGAATGTGGAACAATAAGGTATGCAGAGCATGTGGGAGTATTGTCCACAATGAGTAAAATTAGAATGAAGAAATGTAAACAGGGATAGAACAAAAAAACATAGAATAATAGGAATGTGGCCAAGGATAGGACAATAGGGAATGCCCAACTATAAAACAATGGGGCCATGGCCGAGGATAACACAAGGACAGAATGTCCCAAAGTAAGGCAGGTCAAGGGATAAGGAATGGACGGGGTAGGTTTAATGGTCGGTAGAATGAGGAAGAGTGGACAAAGGATGGGAATGGGAATGTGGAGGGTGGATGTGCCGAGCCGAAACTGGCATACCAAGTAACTTACATGCGGCTTGGACACTTGGGCATGGACGTAGTCTGATTTACTTGGTCGGCACTGCCAAATTACCGGATACTTGGTACATGTACTTGACAGAAACCTCCAACTCCAAGTTCTACAAGACAAGCACAACCACCCAATCTCTGGACACTTCAGCCAGAATCAGACATTGGAACTCATACGAAGAGACTATGTCTGGCCCAAACTCTGAGATTCTGTTAAGTCCTATGTTAAATTTTGTACAACATGTATGAGGTCTAAACCACAGAGACACCACCCCTACAGGCTACTCAAACAGCTACCGATCCCCAAACAACCATGGAACTCCATCTCAATGGACTTCATAGAAAAGCTACCCACTTTGGATGGCTACGACACCATCCTCATCATCATAGACCACCTAACAAAGCAGTCCCTCTTCATCCCTACCACCAACACAATTACCGCCCCAACCCTCGCCAAACTCTTCATCCTACACATATTCTCAAAGCATGGGGTACCATCACACATCACCTTGGACCAAGGATCTGAGTTTGTCTCCTCATTCTTCCGATCCCTCAGCAAAGCTCTAGACATGAAGCTTCACTTCACCTCGGGATATTATCCTGAAGGGGATGGACAAACTGAATGCATGAATCAAACCCTCGAACAATACCTCTGAGTGTATTGCAACTACCAGCAAAACAACTGGTCCAAAGTATTACCCATCACCAAATTCGCGTACAACAATGCCCCAAATGCAACAATGGGAATCTCTCCCTTCTATGTTAACAAGGGCTATCATCCCAACATCACGTTATACCCCAAACATGACCTTGCCTCCTCTCGAGTGCATGACTTTGGAGTTGACTTAGATGACCTTCACCAGCAACTCTGAAAGACTATATCTGAAGCTCAGACCCAATACTTGGCATCCACAGATTGATGCCGAGCAGTCCCTCTAGATTTCAAAGTTAGAGATAAAGTCTTTGTTAAGTCCAAGAACATCCGAACTACGAGACCTTCTAAAAAGCTAGCAGAGAAATTTCTAGGCCCCTTTGAAATCATCGCACAAGTAGGAACCATCTCCTTCACTCTACAACTCCCCAACAGCATGAGAGCCATTTGCCCCGTCTTCCACATCTCCATGGTTGAACTGTCCACTCTAAACACCTTCCCCAAATGCATACTTCCACCCCAACCCCCAATCATCATTGACAGAGAACCCAAATATGAGATCTCCGAGATCCTCGACTCGAAAATTGATAGAAGAAGATGCAGGTGCCCACTCCAATACTTAGTCAAATGGTCCAGATATAAAGGCACTGAAGACGAAAACTCCTGGCTACCAGCCAGTGAACTCTTTCATGCTTCCAAAGTAGTCTCAGACTTCCACCAAGCATACCCTGACAAACCAGGCCCCTTGGTGATGTCTTAGGCTTCCTTACCTTGGACCTGACTGGTTCACTTCAATTTTAACTTAGGCATCTTCACTCAACTTGGGAATAAATGATAAATTCAACTATTCTACTCCAGGGAACCTGGCACATCATCCAAGCCCGACTCATCATCTCCCTTCGGACCCCCTCCATCCTCCTTCTTGTTCCCCTTTCCCTTCCAAGTATCCCTTGGTGCATTTCTCCACCGCTCGTCTGTGTTTTGGGACCAGTTAAACCACCAAGCTTGCTCTATGATTCGGAGCTCATTGGCATGTACCAGCACATCGGCAATTTGTTTGTTTTCATCCCCAATATCTCAGACCTCTCACCTCAACAACTGCAGCTCTGAAGCCACCCCTTCCTGGAACACCCTCAACTCTCCCACCACCTCCCTCAGCAGTGAAACCCCAGGGGCATCCGAACCCCAAGATGTTCCCTTGACTACCAACTCCAGCCTCCTCTTCTTTGGCAGAGGACTAGCTCCATCCTCCAACACACCTCTGCCCCTCTTCTCCCCCTTGTCACCCATCTCCTCCTCCTCATCCTTGTCCATGTTGCACTTCACCCTCCAATCTGCACAGATCAGGCATGAGGTGCCCCTTTCGGAGGTGGGCCATACACATGGATCTCTCTGTCGAGCGCAGTGCTTGCATATCCAACTGGACTCCAAACTCCTACCTCCAGCCCCGCCTTCGGATGCCTGTCGGTACAAGTCTGGACAAAGGCTCATTAGCATTCTCCGACTCGACTCAAATGGACCGAGACCCACCTCAGCGCCGTCCACCCTGGCCTTCCTTAGCTGGTCATTTTCCAGCATCTTCTGGCCCTGAGCATTTCAGACCAACTGTTTTTTTTTAGCACACGAGTATGCTCCTTGTCTTGCTCAGTTGTTCCTGAGCCTCCCTCTCGCAAGTCAGGAGTCGGTCCCCAAGTTCTAACCCCAGATGGACCTGCTTGGTCAGACACATTCTCCTCGATGGTGGACAACTCCAAGATAATCTCAGAGCTTTTGATGACCTTCCAAGCCACCTTCTTGGAGGCCCCTTTCTGGGTCTCCTTTCGAGCCCTCTCAGCCTCCTCCTGCTCCTTGGCCTTTTTCTCGGCCACCTCCTTTGCCTTCTTTTGGCCTTTTCCTTGGCCTCTCTCTCAGCCTTCTCGGCCACCTCCTTTGCCTTCTTTTCGGCCTTTTCCTTGGCCTCTCTCTCAGCCTTCTTGGCCTCCTCTTTGGCCTTTTGCTTGGCCTCCTCCTCAGCCCTTTGCTTCTTGGCTCGGACTTCCTTGAGCTTCTCTGAGGCTAACCGCATCTGCTCTATAAGAGCAGCTTCATCATCCATGATGGGGGTGGTTGGTGAAGACATGGCCAGTCACCATGGAAAGGGTCCCCCTTTTATACCTTTTTGCAATGCCTAATCATGTAATCCTCCCATGGTAACTTCCATCATCATTAGGCGCCAGGACCTTAAGGCTTGGTCCTAACAGGGGGACACTGTTATATCCTTGATATAACCCCAACACCTCAGACATCCGACACAAGGCGCTATGAAGAAGATCACCCTGAAGAAAGTCCAAATTCACCCCATCACCTCCGAGCCTTATCACCCTACTGAGCCCCGACTAGCAATGATCACCTTGGACCTTGGATCTCTTTCCTTTCTTGTCGAACAATAGTCTTATTGTAACACCAGATGTAGATTTCTCTTGTAACCCATTTTCATTCATCTTATTGTTCTCTTGACCATTCCTAATTAGTTACAATAAGGACTGCTATGTATAAATACCTCCAGACTTCTGTACTATACCTTAGTTCAAATATTGACTTAGTATTCCCACTCACTCTCTGAACTCCAGATCTCTATACCTCCAAACCTCTGAAATAAGGGACTGACGATCGAGGAGGGCACAGCACACAAGTTAAAGCCAAGTACCTAAGACCTCAAACACATGACTTCAGACTAACTTATGTCAGCTCAGACCTGATGTGACTTCATATTCTTGATCACTGAACAATACCTCCACATGGTTTTCCATACCTTATTGTTCTCCATTCCCTACGCCACCCTGTTCCACATCTTGCTTCTTAACCCATATAAGTAGCGTATGTATGTAGATAGTTCCTCACTCAGAATATCAACTTGGTTCAGACCCTCTCGTCCTCCTTTCCCTTGTTCAAGTCCTCCACTCCAAGCCGACGTCCTCGGCACCCTCACAAGCGTCACTCCTGTCCAAATCAGTGGCACACATGGAACAGCAGGGTGCAACGTACGAGCACGTTGAAGCCTAGCCACCCCAAATGGTCTGCAGGACTTGACCAACTCCTCAGCCTCACCGAGTCTTAACACCAAGTCCCTAAGGCCTCAAACACACGACTTCTAGTGATTGGCACAGGTAACCCCCGGGTATATTATGTCTACCCGTACCCGTACCTACAAAACCCATACCTGTGTGTTACAGGTATGGGTTTTCATGGGTACACTTATATAAGCAAGGTTCAGCGCTAACCTCACTTATATAAGCAAGGTTCAGCACTAACTTAGCTGATATAATCGAAATTCGGCACTAAATTCACTTATATAAGTGAGGTTAGTGCTGAAACTCACTTATATAAGCATACCCGTGAAAACCCGCCTGCGGGTAGGTTTGGGCCGGGTTGGAAATCCTGACCCTGACCCTTACTCGCGCTATGCCCCCCCACAACCCGTGCAGGTTTCCAATACCTGTGCCAATCACTAACGACTTCAGACCAACTTATGTCAGCTTGGACCTGATGTGACTTTGGACTTAACAGAAAGTAGGGCACAATGCACGAGTATGTTGAAGCCAAGCCACTCCGATTGGTCTGCAGGACTTGGCTGATTCCCACCTACATCGTGAAGTCAGCACTATTGCAATAGTGCTTGGCCCATGCATCGTCAGCATTTCCAGTGCCTAACAGTCAGGAATTGTGGATGACAATTGACCTACCAAATAATGTCAATATCTCCAAACCTCAGGCTCACAGAAGTCCTCTATTCACCTGAAGTCCTCTACACCCTTGTGTCGGTTGGACATCTCAATGAAGCAGGATGTGATGTGACTTTTGCAGATGGCAAATGCACTATATGTGAGCAGAATGGCAACTTGGTTGGCATGATCCCCAAATCAGGACATGGCCTCTACAGAGTCTTGCATGAGTCTGATACAGCAAATTTAGCTGTAGACATACTGACCTTGGATCAATTCCACCATCAGATGGGCCACATCTCACCTGAAATGGCTAGGAGATTAGTGGCTAAAGGTTTTGTGACAGGAGTTAAACTTGAAGACTCACCATTGTGTTGAAGGTGATATATTCACCACTAGAGCTCTGCTACTTTCTTTATCTATTTCTTTTATTCTTTATTATCACGACTCCTAAGCGCCAATATAAGTGCCCGCTTATGTAAGTCCAAAAGCGGCACTTTGGTTTTTCGTCTTTGTTCTTCCATTGACTCAAAACCAAAGGTTAACACCTTTGTTCTGTGTGAGCAGTAAGAAATCATATTAGATTGCTTCTGTCAACAGGTTATGGGCCCCGAGCTCTTACTCCTCTCACACATTCTATAATAACTCAAGACCCACAAAGTCATCCTATGTCTATTGACACTATACAACCAAACATGGATAACTCAACCTTTCGTCTTACACTGCTAAACAACACAAATTATCCTCAGTGGAAAGGAGAGATGCGTGCAGTTCTCCAAAAGAAAAAGTTATGGTCACTCGTCACCAGAAAACGAAAAAGACGAACAGAAGCTGAAAAGGGTCAAGCTTGGGATGATGAAGCAGCCATGGCTGCTGGGGATCTTTTCCTTGGAGTTCAAGTTGAGCAATGTGTTCATCTAAATGACATTGCAGAAGACCCAGTCAAGATGTGGCTCAAACTCAAGGCCGTACATCTCCAGAAACGTCCAGGTACACGATTTAATGCATATGACAACCTCTTTGCAATTCGTATGAAACCTGAAGAAACCTTGTCCTCCCTCATGAACCGAGTTGATCAGGCAATAATTGCCATTCAAAACTTACACCCGGACAAGTTCACATTGGAAAAGATGGACCAGGAGTTGGCATGCATGGCAATGATCCGTGCACTTCCAGAGGACTACTCATCCTTTGTGTCAGCTACCCTGTTACTTACAGACCTCGACAAAGAAAAATTACAGAGTGCATTCATGACTGAAGAGGCACAAAGACGTCACAGGGAAATCACACCAATGGCAGCACTTAAAGCCTCAACTCCAGCACAAACCGCTCCCAAAATATGCACCTTTTGCAGATATAAAGGTCACACTCAAGAGGTGTGCACCAGATACCTCAGGGCTAAAAAGGAAACACAACGCCAGTTAGCTGCTCAACGGATGATGAAACAAAGTGGATTGTCACCTGTCACCCCACAAATCCCACATGATGCACAAGAATCTACCGAAGTCAACACATCTGAGTTTGCTGGAAATGCAAGCAATCCTTCCCTTATCATCCCAGTAACAGAATCCAACTCACGATGGATTGTAGATTTAGGTGCCACAGCTCATATGACACCTCACTGTCACTGGTTGCGAAACTTCACTTCTGCTATCATTCCGATCCAACTTGCTGATTACAAAGTTGTATATGCCACAGGCATTGGAACTGTACAGTTTATCCCTAAAGTAGATGGAAAACAGTTTCGAGGAGTCGAGTTCACCAGAGTGTTACATGTCCCTGCACTACAGAACAATCTATTGTCAATCCTCTTTCTTACCCAAAAAAGGAAATTCACTGTTACCATAAAGAAAGACCGTGTCAATTTTGTCCAAGACAACAAGCTCCTCTTCACTGCTGAAGTAAATAATGACAATGTTGCTCTGTTAAATGGAACTACAATGCTCCTCAGTGAAAATGTCAACATTGCAAGCCTTGATCTCACCCTCTGGCATCGCCGCCTCAGCCATCTAAATATTGACAGTACCCGGTTGCTCATCAACAATCACCTGGTAAATGGAATAAAACTCACTTCAAACAAGCCTCCTCCTGTCATTTGTGAACCTTGTCTTGCTGGAAAACAACACCGAGCTACATTCCCAACATCACTCAGGCGATCTGTGCAACCACTTGACCTCATACACACCGACCTTCATGGTCCACTCCCAGTCAGAACACACTCAGGCTTCCGATACTGGGTAATCTTTATAGATGACAAAACACGATTTAAAACTATATATCTCTTGCGCAAGAAAAGCGAAGCACTCACTGCTTTCAAACAGTTCAAGGCATGGGCTAAAACACAACTGGGTTCCAAGATCAAGTGTCTTCGGGATGACAAAGGAGGGGAATGGATGTCAACGGAGTTTGAGGCCTTTACATCACTACATGGCATAGAGCGCCAACATACCGTCCGAGATATGCCACAGCAGAATGGAGATGCTGAAAGAGGAAACCAAACAGCAAGTGAAGCCATCGCCACAATGCTGTCTGAAGCCAAACTACCAGCCATCTTCTGGGGAGAGGCACTATCTGCCTTTGTGCATATATGGAATAGGAGCCCAACACGTGTTCTTAAAAATAAAACACCGTTCAAAGCATGGTATAACAGAAAACCCTCTGTCAGTCACCTCAGGGTCTGGGGATGTACAGGATACGTACATGTGCAGAAAGACTTAAGAAACAACCTGGGATCACACACTCGAAAGTGCATCTTTGTCAGCTATCCTACCGGAATCAAAGGATGGAAATTCTATGACCCTGAAACATGGAAGTTAATAGTAAGCAACAATGCAAAATTTGATGAACTTAACTTTATGGGTATGCAAATCACACCACCTTACATGGCCAAACCTCCATCGATTGAAATTCCAATAGAAAATGACCTAGACTCACCAGTAAATCCATCTACTCTGCCTCTCCGGCACAGTACACGAGTCCGTAGACCCCCAGGTACCTCCTGGGAGATAGACCACAGCAGAATACATCAACGAGTTGAAAACTTAGATGCGGAATCCGAACGGGAGGTGATTGATGAAGCAGAGACATGCCAAACTCTGCCAGACTCGTTCCTTACTCCTATGTCAGCTGTAGAAGCCATTCTACAAGCCAATGATATTGAACCACGTACCCTAGCAGAGGCACTTAAGCGGCCAGATGGGGATCGCTATCTAGAAGCCGCAGTTGAAGAAATCAAAGCGCTCGTTGACCACGGAGTATGGGAACTAGTCAAACTTCCAGCCGGCAGAAAGGCCATTGGGTCGCGGTGGGTGTTTCGAGTCAAGCGTAATATGGATGGAAGTATCGAACGATACAAAGGTAGAGTGGTTGCAAAAGGGTTTAGTCAACAACCGGGACTGGACTACATGGAAACCTATGCACCTACCACTAAATTTGCAGCTCTACGAGCAGTACTCGCCATCGCAGCTCTGGAAGACCTGGAAATCGAGTCACTTGGTATCTCCAGTGCCTTTCTCAATGGAGATATAGACACCGAGGTCTATGTGCAGCAACCTGAAGGTTTTCATGAAGGCGGTCCTGATACCGTATGGAAACTACTCAAGTCCTTATATGGATTAAAGCAGTCACCACGTGCCTGGAATAAAAAGTTATACTCAGCACTACAGGCACTAGGTTTTCACCGAATAAAATCTGATACAAGCATTTACGTTTGGGAACACAATGGCGTGCGGATAATTGTCCCTGTCTTCGTGGATGACCTCACTCTAGTTTCAAAATCAGCCGAAATGATAGCGAAAATCAAACAAGAGCTGGCAACGCACTTTAAACTACGAGACCTTGGACCAACATCTAGCCTCTTAGGCATTGCAATCACACGGGACCAAACATCACGTCGACTTTGTCTATCCCAACGGCAATACATTATTGACATACTGAAACGGTTTAATTTAAGTGACTGCGCACCTGTTGTAACACCTATGGAACCAGGACTGAAACTCTCTCAATCCATGGCTCCATCCACACCAGAAGAGATCATGCAAATTTCAAAAAAAAATACCATATGCATCCGCAGTTGGATCATTAATGTACCTGGCAGTTGTGACACGCCCGGACATTGCATATGCAGTTGGAGTAGTCTGCCGGTTCACTCAAAACCCAGGACTCGCTCACTGGAAAGCTGTGAAGCATATCTTCAGATATCTTAAAGGCATACAAGATCTTAATCTCACCTTTTTGCCTGTCACACCTCATGAACCGTTCCAAGCTTACGCCGATGCCGACCATGGGGGAAATACCGATAACGGCAAGTCAACCAGTGGTTTCCTTATCAAAATCGGATCTGGAGCTGTCAGCTGGTCAAGCAAGCTTCAACCTGTGGTTGCATTATCTATCACAGAAGCTGAATATATCACTGCTGTTCATGCTGGCAAGGAGGTCATTTGGTTCTGACAGTTTCTCACGGAACTTGGTGTCACATTTGACTCTCCATCCACACTTCGAATGGACAATCAATCTGCGATCGCTGTCTCTAAAAATCCTGAGCATCATGGACGCATGAAACACTTAGACCTACGCTTCTTTTGGCTCCGGGATGAAGTTGAAAAGGGAACCATATCACCGGCATTCATCTCTACAAATGAAATGGCGGCCGATCTTCTTACCAAACCGCTCGAGCGAACAAAAGTTGAAACCTATCGGAACATGATGGGTCTTGAAGCTCCACAGTGGTGACTTATCAGGGGAGGGTGTTGAAGGTGATATATTCACCACTAGAGCTCTGCTACTTTCTTTATCTATTTCTTTTATTCTTTATTATCACGACTCCTAAGCGCCAATATAAGCGCCCGCTTATGTAAGTCCAAAAGCGGCACTTTGGTTTTTCATCTTTGTTCTTCCATTGACTCAAAACCAAAGGTTAACACCTTTGTTCTGTGTGAGCAGTAAGAAATCATATTAGATTGCTTCTGTCAACACATTGGGCCCCTTCTTCTGCAAGTCTTGCATATATGTGAAGGCCACTCACAAGCCTGTTCCCAAAGTGATTGAAGGCACCTGTGCTGTCAAATTTGGTGAAAAGATTCACAGTGATCTGTGGGGACCTACACCAGTTGCCATGAAGGGAGGAAAGAATTACTACATCACCTTTACTAACAACATGTCCAGGCTGACTCACTTATACCTGTTGCACACCAAGAATGAGGCTTTTGGCATATACAAGGAGTATGAGCTATGGTGTAATGTACAGCTTGATGCTGTCATAAAGACACTTCACTTGGACCACAGTGGCAAATACCTAGGGAAGGACTTTATATCTTACTTAAAGTCCAAAGGAACTGTGCAGAAACTCACCATGCATGACACACCTTAGCACAATGGAGTGGCTGAATGATGCAACCGTATCATTGTTGAGCAGATCCATGCACTTCTGCATGCCAGTGGACTCCCAAGGTTCCTGTGGGGCAAGGCAGCATGTCATGTGGTATAGCTAATGAACCATACCTCAACTAGAGCTATAGATGGTAAAACACTGTATGAAGCTGCATTTGGAAAGAAACCTGATTTACGTCATGTTTGCAAATGAGGACTCACCATTGCTTTGCCTTTGGAAGATATTGTAGCGGTTATGCGCAGTAGCTAGATACAGAAGAACTCAGTGAATAATATGTACTATTACTATACCTAGATACAGAAGAACTACAATACCATTAGTATCTTTGTATCTAGGCGTGCAAACGGAATACACACCTCAGTGAATGGGCGGTTCACTGAGGGGCAGCTTTCTAGTGATTCAAAATATATATACGGTGCCAGTCAAACATGACCGGGACATCCATTCCTTAGTGCGTTCGGTGCTTACACATCTTAGCTCCAACACCCCCCCTTAAGCAGAAGGCATTCCAACTATCGTGTTCAGGTATAGCACCTTGTGCCGAGGGAGGGCCTTCGTAAACATGTCCGCCGCCATTTCATCCGTCGGTACATAGTCGACGTGAATCAGTTTCTCGTGTACAGCTTGGCATATAAAATGGTAGCAGATATCGATATGTTTCGTCCGGGGATGGTACTCGTCATTCTTGGTAATGGAGATGGCGGAGATGTTGTCAAGGTGGATGGTGATGGGTTTTCTGAGTGGTTGAGCAATTTCCGCGATGAACATTCGCATCCAGAGTGCTTCCTTCACAGCGTGAGTCGCAGCAATATACTCAGCTTTGGTAGTTGATAGCGCAACAATAGGTTGCTTTTTCGAGCTCCAGGAGATGGCTCCTCCATCGATCGTGAACACATATCCAGACACCGAGTGTCTATATTCCTGTGAGGCCCAGTCCACGTCCGAGAACACTTCGAGTCCCTTCCATGTTCCTCCAATGACAAGGCAGGTACCCTTCATTCCCTTAAGATAGCGAAAAACTCTCTTAACCGCTTCCCAGTGTGCTCTCCCCAGGTTTTGCATGAATTGCGCCAGGAAAGAGACGGCGAAAGCAATGTCCGGGCACGTGCCTAGTGCTGCATACATGAGGGATCTGATAACCTCTCTGTAGGGTACGTTTCACATCTCGTCAAACTGGCAAGGGGTGGAAGGGGATTGGGACAGTGATAGTTTGTGGTGGGGGTCAAGTGGTGTGCTGAGCGGGTTGGCGTCCTGTAAATTAAACCTCTCGAGTATTTTCTCGATATACGCGTGTTGTGAAAATGAGATTGTACGCATCTCATGGTTCCGCTTCACCTCTATTCCCAATAGCCAGCTCAGATCCCCAAGATCCTTAATTTTGAGAATGGTGTGCAATTCATCCTTGAATGTGCAGATCACGACCTTGGAGTTGCCGGCCATGGTGAGGTCATTGACGTCTATGGCAATGATGAGAGCATCCTGGCCGGCATATCTGTGGAATACGGCATGTTCGACTTTGCAACGTGTGAATCCAAACCTGTACATGATGCCACACAGCATATTGTACCATTCCCTTCCCGACTGTTTAAGGCCGTAGATCGCACAGTTGAGGCGGCAAACATGATGTTCCTGTCCAGAAGCTTCATAGCCTTTGGCCTGGCACATGTAGACCATCTCGGTAATTGGGGCATTGAGGTATGCACCATCGATGTCAGTCTGCTCAAGTTCCCAGTCGTTCCTGACTGCTATGGTGGCAATGATGCGGATGGCAGAAAGTTTGGCAGTGGGAGAAAACATCTTGTTGTAGTCTATCCCTTCTGTTTGGGAAAAGCCTTGCGCGACGAGCCTGGTCTTGTGGGCTACAACATTACCGTTCATGTCGTGTTTGTAGCGGAAAACGAGCCTGCTGCCAACGATGTTGGCACCGTCTGGGGGTTCTACGAGATCCCACGTGTGCAGCATTGCATGCTAGTCCAGCTCCCGCTTGATGGATGCATCCCACGCCGGCCAGTCTTTGCGCAAACGCACGTCGTCCAGGCTAACCGGGTCATCTCCCACGCTCTGGGTAGCCGCCGCCATCGCGTGTTCTAGTGAGCGGTGCATCACTTGTTCATCCACCGCACTGACCTCCTCTACTTCCTCCAGGACCGCTAGGGCAAAGTTCCTGGTGGGGGCAGGCAGCCCCTTAGGGTATATGGGGGCGTTCGCATGACCGGTGCTAGTGCCAGTGCCGTCGGCGATCCCACGCACGTATGCGGATGGCTTCCGCGTGCGGTGACCCCTGCCAAGTGGATCTGCATCCACGTCCATGTCCTCGAAACCTTTGAGTGGGTCTATGCGTGCGTGACCTGCTGGTGGGTCTGGCGGTAGCAGTGGCGGTCCTTGGCCATGAGGGATACCGCCGATGCCTTTATTGCCGTGGCCGTGAGGGGTACCACCGATGGCTCTACTGCTGTGGGTGATGGACCCCCCCTCAGTTAGTGCATCGGCGGGCATGACCAGGACCGGAGCGTCGAACGTCATGTTGCGTTCGACGGTGATGCGATGTTTTCTGGGCCAGTAAATTCTATGGCCCTTACTCTCGTCACTGTACCCCATCCATCTCCCCTCATCTGCCTTGGAGTCAAGTTTGCCGGCATGCTCCTTCAGCACAAAGACCTTTGTGCCCCACTCAGGCAGGTCAGTTAGGTCAGGCTTCATGCCGTGTACAAGCTCGTACAGTGTTTTGCTGTCGAGCGCACATGTAGAGGTTCTGTTTTTGAGCCATACTGCGTGTTAGACTGACTCAGTCCACAGGAACTTCGGTAGGCCAGCCATCAGAAGCATAGCCCATGCGTGTTCCAATAGTGTTCTATTCAGGCACTCTGACACACCATTTTCCTGTGGCGTGTTATGTACGGTAAGACTCCATACGGTTCCTTTCGATTTAAGGTACGCCGTGAACTCCTGAGAGAGATATTCACCCCCGCGGTCGGTTTGCAGGCGCTTCAACTTCGCGCCATGCTGGGTTTTGACCCATGCCTCATACTGCTTATTGCAGTTAAAAGCCTCCCCTTTCCTTCCATTGGAATGAGGTAAGTCCACCTGTTGTGGTCATCGGTGAAGCTAACAAAGTACTCCTTTCCATCGTAGCTCTGGGGGTTCGCCAGCCCCCAGACGTCCGAGTGGACCTTTTCACCAAAGGTTGAGGCGCATGGTCCCTCCCACACCTGCGGGACAGGCTTGCGTGTAGGTTTTGCCTCTGCACATGCCTTGCAAAAGCTTGACTTGCTCGACATATCAGGTCGAGGCCGGTTATGATACCATTCTGGACGAGCTTCCGAGTGGTCTGTGGGGATATGTGGCCCATACGCCAATGCAACTCGTCCGCAGTGAGTCATTTTCGCACTATGTTTGCTGGTGCTGCCACAGACTTATGCTCTACCTTGTAGAGCCCATTCAAGAGCAAGACTTGCCCCAGCAAGGCCCCCTTCGTGTCTCGAATCAAACATTTTCGGTCCTTCAACAGGACCGAGTAACTGGTGGTGTCACAATGCATCAACGATATGAGCATGAATGCCAGGTCCGGGCAGTACAGCATGTCCTTCAATGTAATGTGCGTTGTAGTTTTTCCATTCGGGATTCCGATCTTCATGCTGCCTATCCCGACAGCTTTAAACATGGTTTTATCGGCGGCATTGATTGCACGCGGTGCGATTTCCTTGAAGGTAATGAACCAGTGCCTGTCTGGTGACATGTGCCCTGACGCGCCCGAGTCATAGACATCGACTTCCCATCCCATCAGTGCACTCGTTCCCAGCGCGAGCATGGGCCCAGCGAATGTCGTCATGAAGGCAAAATCCTCGCCTTCCGTTACCGCATTCGCTGAACTGCCTGCCTTCGTGGCTTCATCCCTTTTGTCTTTCTTTTTGGCTTTAGAGCAGCAGTCCACTCTCTTATGTCCCTTTTTCCCACAATTCCAACACTCTATGTCGGTTTTCGTGGTATTGGAGGTGCCCTTGCATGCTTGTGACTTTCCACGCCCTTTTGCTGCAGTGAGAGCATTCTCACTCACTTTCAGTTGGCATTCCTCAATGGTGAGTCATTCGAATTCATCGATTAACATACTGACCACCTGATCCGGCTCCAGCTTCACCTTCGCGTGTGCCGCTGACATCGTAATCGCGTTGATGAGTGGGCGGTACAACTTGGGGAGTGACCCAAGGATGATGGTAACGAGGTCGTCATGGGTGATCCCTGTGTTCATCCCAGCGAGCTGCTCCTGCATCCTCATAATCGCCTCCAGGTGCGTACGGACGTTTGACTCGTCCTTGCACTTCATCTCGTACATCCGGCGCCGCATATCGACCTTAATAGTGAGTGCTCTAGTTTCGTGTTTTGAGCATATGGCGTCCCATATGTCCTTGGCTGTAGGGAGGTTGTGGATTTCAATGAGGAGGCTGTCCGGAACCATGGTAAATATTTGGGCCATGATTGTGGCCTCCCGCTGATTGTGATCGTCCCAGCATCTTTCCAAGTCATCCAGGTCCTCCTCCTCCTTCACCGTTAGCTTATGGCCCTTTTGATAGGTGGGGATCGGAGGGGGGATTCTCACGGTCCCGTCCAGGTGACGTTTGGCACCACGAGTCACAGACAAGATGGCTAACATCTGACTTTTCCAGGTAACCCAGTTCGTGCCGTCCCTGGCCAGCTTCGGGACAACAAACAACTTGGAGGTGGGGGTTGACATAGTGGGCTCTGCGGGGCCCATAACCTGTAGCGGTTATGCACAGTAGCTAGATACAGAAGAACTCAGTGAACAGGCGGTTCACTTATGTACTATTACTATACCTAGATACTGTCAAGCATCGGATACTGACGGACTTCGGTACTGCCGAGGGGCGTTGGCGAAAAGGTCGGGCGGACTATGGCCAAGTCCTGCAGGCCAAGAGTAGTGGCATTGGCTTCAACATGCTCGTGCATTGCGCCCTACTTGCCGTGCGTGCCACTGTATTTGCCACAGACAGGTACTCG
>QLPI01004758.1:0-12837 GCA_003314275.1 Chroogomphus rutilus | reverse complement strand
GGTAAGGGTCGGTCGGTCGGTACTGCCGAGTAAATCAGAGCATGGTATTGTGGGCTTTACAGAAACGGGTTAAGGAGTGGATAGGGGGTGAAGGAACAATGAAGAGGGATAGACGAGAGGAGTGGTCCATACGATGTACCGGGTGTTCCGAGCCGAGGCCGTGCGGTAGTGTGAGATGATGTGGGTAAGGGCCGGTTGGTCGGTATTCCCGAGTGAGTCGGTGCTCGGTGTTACGGGCTTGACAAAAAGCAATCAATCTTATCTTTACCCATAATCTGCTGGATTATCTAGTGCTGCCAGCACTCTCTTAAGTAGGTCGCTGACCACTAAGACTATTTGTTGGAGTTACAAGTGATAGAAGCTACTTACAGTGTTAGTAAGCAACTGGTACAGTAGCCTAGCTGAGTTTCAATAAAGAATTAACATGCCTTAGCCTAAGCTTCTATGCACAAAGGCCAGCTACTATGCGACTATTAGCCTGGCTGCACTCTTTAGTTGCAATAGGTTATGGGCCCTGCCATAGGACTTGTTCCCAGTTTGCAACTGGTAAAACTAGCTGGCTGGGACTAGGCAAAAGTCCCGGGGGTCGACTCATGGCATCCACAGTAGGAACGTGCACCACGCAAACATCGCACCCTACCTACTTGGCTTAGCAGGATCCAGGGGGTGCAGGACACAGGCACGGATGGCTATAACAAGATATTGACCAGTACATTGGGACCACATTACCAATCCCAATACACAAAGCCCTACTGTGACCAGCAGGCACTACTCAAAACTACCCTATAGAAAAACTTCCTTCACAAGAGCATGCAAGGCAGATGGCGACTGCTAAAAAGGGCCAAGGGCGATCAGTTGATTGCAAGGCAGATGGCAACTGCTAAAAAGGGCCGAGGGCAATCAGTTGATTGCAAGACAGAAGGCAACTGTATAAAATGGCCAACAGTACATGCTCAGCTACCAGTGCAATAGGAGGACTGTATGGACACTCACTGCAAGACCATGCAACCAAACGGGACACTGACCCAAGTTTCCATCACTGGCCCAGGTCAACAACCTGCAACTCAAGGTTGAAGTATGCATGTTGTTGAGGGGGTGAGATAATAGAGCGTGATGGAAATGGCAACTGGAAGGGAGGGAAGGAAGTAAGGAGGTAGAGGAGTAGGATGAAGGATGCGTATGGACGCACCTTAAGACCAGCCGGATGGGCCGGACATGTATCTCGAACCAATGACATACAACGGGTGTACGCAAACCGAGCGTCGAACGATCTGGCCAGGAAGCCACCACAGAGAAGGCTCGAAGTGTCGCATACCATCGAGTGCATCGTCAAGGCGGAGCCATCGAGGCAAACTGCCGTAGATCCTACGCAGAAGGCGAGAGATGCCATAATGTCGAGAGAGTTGGACGTGACATGCCGGCAACAGCAAAGGCCGCCGGATTCACTGGCCTAATGCGCGCTGTGACGCGTGCTGGCCATGACACGACGAGCACGGCCATCCCCCACGTGCATTGGATGTGACGTGACATGTGCTGACCACAACCACACATGATGTGACACACGCCAGCCGCATGCTGGGCTGTACCGGGAACCCTACCTAGGACCACACCACCGCAGAGGTACCGCAATACGTCGCATGCAGCAGACAGCCAGCCATTGAGGCTGCCGGACGTATATCCCATGTCGATTGAGAGGCCGTGGATAGAGCAGATGAACACAATGACGCAGCGCATGTCCAAAACGAAGGGTCACCGATCAGCACATTGGCTCAAATAAAATACGGGATGACAACGGTTGAGAAGTCAGATTTCGCAGAAGGGGGTGGAAAAGAGAGTCAGCAAGGACTCGAAGGGAAACAGCAGAATAACCCACATACCGTTGAGCACTGCAGAACCTAGTGAAACGTCGAGGCTTCCGGACACGAATCCGGCGCATATTGGGAATGTAGAACCGCCGCTGAAGGAGTCGACCGTAACTCACATGGTCGTGGCGGAGCCATCGAGGCAAACCGCCGTACCATCCACAGAGGCCGTGAGACCCGTCGTAATGTTGAGAGCACCGGACGCGGTGCAAAACCTGGTCGAGACCGAATACATTGAAACCCTGAAATTGCCATACAGCCAGCCCAGCTATAGCTCTAGCGAAGGAACGTCGTCGCCATCGAATGAGACGATGGCGGATGACGCGTAACACCCGGTTAGCAAACACATGACGCAGTCACACGCATACGGAGAGGCAACGCAGATATTATTTTACAGAATCTTTTCCCTACCGAATTACCTGCAGAAACGCGACTTGAAACTAAATGCCAGCACTACTGAGTGCCATTCGGAATCTTATTGGCGAAGCAGTTTGTACTATACTGCTACACACTTACCTTGCATGGATGCGAAAGAGCACGTGTACACTTCTACGCTTGAGGGGGTGTGTTGGAGTTACAAGCGGTAGAAGCTACTTACAGTGTTAGTAAGCAACTGGTACAGTAGCCTAGCTGAGTTTCAATAAAGAATTAACATGTCTTAGCCTAAGCTTCTATGCGCAAAGGCCAGCTACTATGCGACTAGTAGCCTGGCTGCACTCTTTAGTTGCAATACTATTGACAGAGGTTACTCGGAGAATAAATCTCAAGCCCTTCCACTGAAGTGGAAAGTTTCTTGGTTAAAATATAAAAGGTACGCAAAAACATCATAAAAGAACTAAACTAGATTTTATAGAACATCCATGGAAATAATCCTAGGCAAGGGTAGAATAATAGTTTAAGAACATAAACTATTATTCCTACACATAATTGACAAGTCACCTGCCAAGGCCCCCTCTAAACAATTCTTTTTGGACATCAACCCAGACAGGCATTAGCTTGCTGTCGTCTTGTCAGAGAACTTGATTAGACTTTCTTCACACCAAAGTTTTGTCACAGCTCTTGGGTTACCAGCTTACGGTTCCAAAACATGAGACCATGTACTAGTGAGGAACAACTTGTCACTGGTGTGTGGGTTTACTCGGTAAGGGTTGGTTGGTTGGTATTGCCGAGTGAACCGGAGCTCAGTATTGTGGTCTTGACAGTCCCAAACATGTGACACCCTTGAAAACCTCTACATAACCTCATCTCGGGTTGAGCAGGAATAATATGGAAAAATACTACAAAAATAGAATACATTGATTTTGAGTATTGCATCAAAACACATTGTTGTAAATGTTTTTCATCATTAAGATTGGCCCAAAATGGTACATTGCATGCATATATGCATGCTGGAATGGTCAGATCCATGTAGATAAATTGCAGGAAAATTGAGGGATATAGTAAAAATATATATTGATCATTGAGGTTCATTAATATCTCATAAAAGTTATGAGTTTCATAAAATTCATATATTTTGCTTATTATAACACCTAATATAGTCTTTGCTGCTAAAAAAAATGCCTTACAATTCAGTTATCTTAACTTTGTCAAGTTATTACAAAGGGTTGTAACCAAGGTACAAATATTAAATTATTTCTGCAGTTATATTGCAGCAAAGTTTAGTATTCTTTTAGACTTGTTGATTCCACAGCCAGAGAGATTGGAGTGTTATTAACTTAACACCACAGTCTTTGCCAGGTTCCAAAACAGATCCTTGGCCTAAGGCAATGATCCAGATTATCAGGATGAACCGATTTAGCACAGCAATCATGAACTTCAACTTCCCAACCAACTTACTCATTTGCGCTTCCCATCCAAGCTCGTTGTGTTCTTTAATCTACGGTCCATCTGGAGGACAAGACCAAATACCTTTGGACGACCATATTATATTGTCGCAGAGCGACGATATCGAGAGCTATGGAATAGCGGGAAGAATATGGTAATATTGAAATCCAGAGGTTCATTCTTGTTAACTGGTACAGATAGGGAAGCTGCATATGCCATGACGATTTATTTGAACTCAGTGGCTACCTTGGAATTCGATCCACAATGCTCGATTTGTGATGGTCGCGATGGTGCAGTGGTTGAACTCGGGTCTGGAAACGGATTCTTGGGTTTGAAGATGGCTCGAATACTTTCGTTAAGACAAGGGCAATCAAAAAACCAAGTCAAGACGCTCGTTTTAACCGATCTCGAAACCGTTTGTCCCCTATTGGAGCGGAATTGTCAAAATAGATTTCTTAAAACTACCGAGTTGCCCTCTTCGAATATCTTGGTCCAAGCTTTAGAATGGGGAAACTTGGATCACGGATGGCAACTAGCGAATAAGCTCACATGCAATAATCGTAAACACAATGCTCTCTTGACACATATCATATGCAGTGACTTGGTCAGTTTGTTACTTTATCCTACTTATTATTGCTCCCCTGAGATCTATCTCTTTTATCAAGGTATATTTCCCGGAGCTTTTCACTCCTTTGCTTCGCTCACTGTTACAACTATCATCACCGCCATTCTCAACTGTTGCACAGCCCGTGGAAATCATCATCTCGTGTACGCTCCCGCAAGCTTCCATTCGAAGAAACTATCAAACTAACAATGAATTTTTTAAAAAAAACTAGACATGATACGTAGCCTCGCAAAGGAATCCGCTTTCTGGGCAGCGTTTGGAACTTGGTTTAACTTCTCGCCGGTCCTAGTTCGTCGTAATACCATGCACTGGGAGCAGTTTGGAGACTTCGAAGAAAGTACCATCTTTATTTTTATTGCCACAAGAAAGCCGGAAACACTGTCATGGACAGTGCCCGATGACCTAGAGCTCATGCGTCGTGGAAATGACGCCTTTGAGACACTATTGCTAATGAATTTGTATAATGGAGAATAGATCGTAGGGTATATAATGGAAATCGCTATCTACTCAAATTCAGGGAACTAATGCCACTCAATAATCCATTACCAGATCCAGGTCGTCTGTCAACTTCGTTGAATGGGTCCTTTGCACTCCCGGTCTGTGCTCTCCAGAGTTCACGGTATACAGATTTGATCTTCTGCAGCTCATCATCCAATTCAGCGGTCTTGGCCGCTAAAGCAATGAATGTGGAATTCTGTGCTTGCAGAGTGGCTGTAATAGCTGAATTCACTGTGTCAATCACTAGTGTAGCATGGGCAACAACAGGGCCATTACCATGAGGGTTATATTGGGCAGCGCCTTGGGCCGAAGCAAGCCTTCTTTCGATTTGCTGAGGTGAAGTAAAACTCATCAGCAAGGGTGTAATAAAAATAAGCAATCAGGCTCACTTCAATTGTCGTCTTGTACCAATGTAGTTTTTGTCGGATTTCATCAGCAGCCCTGCCGAAAAACCTTTTCGAAACACCTTAGCCTCTGGAAAGCGTGTTAGTTATCGTCAGGATTTACTCAATAGGAAAGTTGGCATAATTCTTGAGATATGCCCCATGTTGTTGAGGGTTTCTGAACCCGTCTATAATCCTAGTTGTGATGATTGTGTCCTGCACGCTCTGGTCCACTTTTGACCTGAGCTCATCGGCGATTACCTTATCGGCTTGTAAAGCGCTCAAGGTGTTCACGAGGTCCTTCCGAAAGCCAAGTATAAGTGAGGATGAATGCAATACTGGGCATCACGAATGCCATACGTTATGGACCTCTCGGATTAGTTCTGCCCCTTTGGTTGGCTCCTCGTCCAAGGACCTAGCTTTCAGATCGCTGCTAATTTGAATACGGCCTTGTATATAGGTGCTATACTCCGGCATGAGTGCCTGAAAGTAATTGTTGAGCTGGAGAAAACTAGGCATACTCAATGCTTTCTAACGTCTTCTGAATTTGTTCGGAAAGATCATTGAACTTAGTTGTCCGTGTAAAAGGCGTGAGCGGCTGTTGCTGGGATGTAGTCGATAACCCGCTAGTAACGTTTGAACAGTAGTGGGAACTTATAAGTGATTTGACTCACAAGGAAGATTGTCCAAGCGTCGACTGCCCAAGATGTTGAACATTATTACTTCCCCACAAGCCACCAGCCAACTGCGGAGCTTTTTGCTGCTGTTGCTGACTACCAGTATTTCCAAAAATGCTACCACTACTGAACCCGGCTGATGGTTGCTGGTTCTGTTGCTGACCACCTGTATTTCCAAAGACGCTACCACCCGTGCCAAACCCACTTGAGGGGTGCTGCTGGCTCTGTTGATGACTAATAGAACTGCCAAAGATGTTGCCTCCAGTAGCAAATCCAGTGGAAGTTTGCTGGTTCTGTTCCTGATTACTCGCATTTCCAAAGATGCTGCTTCCAATACCAAACCCAGTTGTCGGCTGCTGTTGGTTTTGTTGCTGATTGGTAGGGTTTCCAAAGATGCTACTCCCCGTACCAATGCCTGTTAGGGGCTGCTGCTGGTTCTGCTGCTGGCCGCTAGGATTGCCAAAGATGCTACCTCCTGTGGCAAACCCTGTAGATGGCGACTGTTGCTGCTGCTGGTTCTGTTGGGTGTTAGTCTGTCCCCAGGTGCCGAAACCGCCCTGAGCAGGTTGAGTGGATACAGAAAAACCAGTTGAGGGTTGCTGGGGCTGTTGCCCAGAAGGTGGCTGTCCGAAGATGCTAGGCTGAGTCTGAGGTTGATTTTGATTCTGGCCTTGAGTTGAGCCACCGAATAATGTACTCTGTTGTGGTTGCGATGATGATGTGCTGGCAAAGGTCGAGAAAGGACCTGGACTTGGATTTAACGCATAGGTTGACGGAGAACCGAACGCGCCACCTGATTTAGCTGACTTGATGCCGAAAGCGGAGGGACTATAGGGATAGAAATTCAGTTGGTGAGACACGTATTCCTGGTACAATTGATCCATACATCCTCACCTTGTCGCGAAAGCCATCGACAACTCGTGTGGCGATGTTTTTTTATTTGTTGTTGTGGGCGTATATTTAATGGAAGGCTTTGCGCACATCCCTCTTCTATGGTATGGTAGGCAGTGGTTTCATGACGTATCGTCCATGATTTCTGAACTAAGACGGTCTTGTAGTCTGTGACTTTTCACACCTCCCTCGGTGATCTGAAGGTTCGTTCACAGGCTCATGCTCAAAATAATTTCATTTATTCACACCTCAGATTGAGGTTTTCTGCGAAGCTGTGCCAAGGGCGGCGGAGGTAGGTAGTAGTATATGAGCTAGACTTTTTAAGCTCTACAATTCACGATGACACAGAATTTTTTAGCATTATGCGCCAGCAAGGCATATGACAATACTATTTTTCATAGGTATTGTATCCTCCCTCCCTCTTCCAACCATATCATTTAGGTTTTTTGTCAGAAATATTAAGGGTTTCATGATTCAAGGCGGTGATCCAACTGGTACTGGGAAAGGCGGACAGTCAATCTGGGGGAAACCATTTCCAGATGAAGTTCGCTCGACATTGAAAGTCAGTGGTAAAGGATTATGTTGTTATAGAATAATGCGCTCACTCGACTCGAAGTTTAACGCACGTGGTGTAGTGGCCATGGCTAATGCAGGACCAGACACAAATAAAGCCCAATTCTTCATCACTTACTCAAAACAGAGCCACTTAGACACAAAGTATACAATATTGGGAAAGCAAGTTGTCGGAAAAGTACATAATCTATTTACAACTCACTTTGCTGTGCAGGGTGATCGATGGAGCCGATTCAACACTGGATGCCATGGAAAAAGCGCCTGTGAGCGAAAAGAACCGGCCTCTGCAAGAAATTAGATTATCAAATGTAAGTTACTATTGTAGATTGTCCATTGCATATGTTGAAGCTGGACATGTAGGTTACGATCCATGCGAACCCAGTCGCGGATGCCAAATTACGATGACTGCCCTACGTTAAGACATGCATGTGACTCTTATTTTCACCGTTTCATGAGACCGACCAATTCTTTCTGTACCTCTCTCTGCTTCCGCGCTCTCTCGAGACTCTCCTGGCATCTGAGCTCGCTGACGACATCTCTAGTTTTTCCAAAATAAACCTCCTGGAGTAAATTGCGCATTTTTATTTCCATGTCTTCGATCATTCGTCCAGTGTTTGTAATATGCGAAGATGCATCAGTCAGAGGAGCGTCATGCTCATGCTGTCGGGAATCAATAATCACCAAGGGGACCATCAATGCAGACCACGTACTTGTCGTGTCATACTCCCGCTAAGATTCACTTCTCCAGCATTCTCTCCTGTTGTGACCAGCTGCAGCATGATTGTACTTGTAAGTTTATAATGTGCTTGCCGCCCTCGCTCTGAAGCCTCGAAAACGTGAATCGAGTCCCACGACCCTGACGGCTGAGACGTATCGCTAGGATTAAGCACTAGACCACATCAGTTATTGTGAACATGACCATCCTTGGGTGGATCGAACCTTTCTTCAACAGGACTACACCAGCAAATCCTCCATCATCTAAATCCCAAAGAAAAACAGACGAGACGCCACCTTCGTAGTACCTGCTCGAAATAACTTAAAAAATGGGTGAAATATCAGGATCTGCACGCACATCTCTCGGTAGGTATCAAACGCCTCGTTTGCAGTGATCTCCAACTTTCGTAGCTTTGACGAAGGAACAGTCCCATCATCCAAAGGAGGATCGTATTCGTTCGACCAGGGTGACCTAGGTTGGATTGGACAATTGCTATATATGCTATATCCAGTACAATAAAACCAGTATACCTGTAAGACTCTCCGTCGCGATTGTAGTCACATGCGAGGTAGTCTTTTCCTGTTGCTCGATCGGTCATGAGCTTGAGAGGCTGGTCAACGCTGCCAAGAAGGTCGTCCGCATAGTCTGGGCAGATGGCGACAAGACTAGCCACGTTCTCTTCGACATGAGTAGGAGGAAGACGCCTCATGAGATCTAGCATGCTGTCTAGAAGATCGCCCATGTTCGAGGCGAGGCAAAAGTATATAGAATTGTTGAGGAAGTTGCTAAGTTATTGATCCCGCGGTGCGGCTGAGGCTCGGCGTTCCCAGACTGGGACTTAGTATTACATTGTAATACTAAACAGGTGGTAAATATGATACTTGGGTCTTGGTAGTTCATTGTATCCTTTCAGAGGTCCAATGCCTACCAGACCCTTATAGCCTGAGCATGCATTGGAGTCAATCAGCTTGTCAATGCCAAAACAGAAGGCAACAATTGCCAAAGTTACATGGTCAGTCTACAATATTTTTCAGGATTGATCCCACAAATAATATTGGCAACTCACTTCTATTTGCCTGTCAACATGCACCTTTTTTAGCATGTACATATATCATAATCAAGTCTTGGGTGTCCAGTTGATAATTATGGTAAAGTGAGGCATTGCTGTCATCATCTGCTGTAGATAGGGTGGGTGGTGCATTGCTGCATGGGTGTTAAGTGTTATGATGAGAAAAAATACATTATTTTTACAATTTTTCAAAAACTCACAGTCCATTCGACATATGAGCCAATAAAACAATTAAACCAATCATATAACATCCCTGAAATTTTCTAAATTATCTATTCCAATCCCACCATTCCAAAGCACATATATGCACATATACTTACTCAAAACTATTGACTTGTGCCAATCTCATCAATTTTTGAGTGCTCTGACTATCTGTTTCATCAATATATTCAAGAAAGGTCTACACTATTTTTCTGCTATTATTCCCAATTATTCCCAGTCCTTATTTGATGTCTATTGCCTTCCCATCCAATGTATGCCCCAGTGAAGAGTCCATGTGGGAAGTATTCAAGGCATCACATGGGGTCACAAGGGAGGATCACATGGAGTCAGGTTGGGGAATAGGGAATTCTCCCTCAGATTTCTAGTTGTCTTTCTGAACTGGATCACCATACAAGATCCAAACCTGTCAAGTACACGTACCGAGTGTCCGGTAATTCGGTAGTGCCGACCAAGTAAATCGGACTATGTCCACACCCAAGTGTCCAAGCCGCATGCAAGTTACTTGGTACACCGGTCTCAGCTCGGCACATCCACCCTCTACATTCCCATCCCCATCCTTTGTCCACTCTTCCTCATTCTACCAACTATTAAACCTACCCTGTCAGTTCCTTATCCCTCGACCCGCCTCACCTCAGGACATCCTGTCCTTATTTTATCCTCGGCTACAACCGTATTGTTTTATAGTCTGGCACTCCCTATTGTTCTATCCTCGGCCATGTTTCTATTATTCTATTTTCATTGTCATATCCCCATCCTTCATTCTAAATTTACTCATTGTGGACAATACCCCCACATGCTTTACATACCTTATTGTCCCACATTCCTTATTCCACATGTCGCCTCTTGAACCTATATAAGTAGGACATGCATGTACATACTTCCTCATTCTGGGTATCAACTAGGCTTAGGCCCCTTACCTTCTCCTTCCTCTGTAAAGTCCTCTACTCAGGCCAGCACCTTCGGCACTCCCCGAGTATTCCCTCTGTCCCAAATCGGTGGCACGCACGGAAAGTAGGGTGCAACGCACGAGTACATTGAAGCCAAAGCCACTACTCCCAGTCTGTGTCAAGTACACGTACCGAGACCCGTTTATTTGGCAGTGCTGACCGAGTAGTCACCCTATGTCCATGTCCAAGTGTCCATGCCACATGCATATCACTTGGTACGCCGGTCTCGGCTCAGCACATCCACCACCCACACTCCTTGTCCTCACCCCTCACATACTCTATGCCACTCACCATCCATTAATCCCACCACACCTACTCCTCCCCCTTTGATCTGCCTCACCTCGGGACTTCCTGTCCTTGTATTATCCTCAGCCATGGCTACATTGTTTTATAGTCGGTCGCTTCCTATTGTCCTATCCTTGGCCACATTTCTATTATTCTATCCTTTATTGTTCTATCCCCGTTTTACATTCCTTCATTCTAATTTTACTCGTTGTGGACAATACCCACATGCTCTGCATACCTTATTGTCCCACATTCCTTATTCCACATGTCGCTTCTTAAACCTATATAAGTAGGGCATGCATGTACATATTTCCTCATTCTGGGTATCGACTAGGCTTAGGCCCTTCTACCTTCTTCTCCTCTGTTAAGTCCTCTACTCGGGCCGACATCATCGGCATCCTCCCGAGTACCTTGTCTGTTGCAAATCAGTGGCACGCACGGAAGAGTAGGGCACAACGCACGAGTACGTTGAAGCCAAAGCCACTACTCCCGGCCTGTAGGACTTGGCCGCTCCCATCCAACATCTCGGCAGTCCCGAAGTTCGTTGGTACCCGCGGCTTGACAGTCTGCAGGACTTAGCCGTTCCCTATCCCACCTCTCGGCATTCCCGAAGCCTGACAAAACCTCTCCTCTCACAAAAAAACCATCACAAATCAGTCTTAATTTGACTACCAAAAAAATGTTATAATATTTTGGCTGGCCATTTAAGAGTGAATTATTCATAGTAATTAACTCTTAAATAACAATACTCAAGTCTAAGGAAAAACCCCCAAAACAGGTATATTTGCATATCTCTATGTGGACTCAGAAGGTACAACAACTTGCTGTCAATTATCTAATACATAGAAAAAGACACCAAACTCCTGGGTCAAGTTCTCAGTCCACAATGTACAATAAACTCCTGGCATTATATAATAGATATTACATAAAAGGTCAGTCCAGAAGCATGGCTTATATAATACTAATATTTTTTGACTTGACCAGTTACAAAAGTACTAGCTGTGGGAATAAATCATTTCTTTTATTATTCATAACTGCAAAGGTGACTCAGTGACTTCCACAGGCTTCTAGGGCCTTCCATCCCTTTCCATACTCTTCCAGTAATTACTGGAAGGCCTTGCCTTATTAGGGAGTTACATAATCAGATTAGAATTAGTATAAATAAAGGCTAGTTCTGTAGAATAATCTTAATCTTAACTCTTTTACCTATAATCCACCAGATTACCAGTGCAGCCAAGCACTTATATAAGTTAGTCCAAAGACCACTCAGGTACATTGGCCCAAAGACCTATTGATAGAGGTTTATTCTGAAGAGTAAATCTCAACCCTTCTACCAAAGTAGAAGGTTATTGTCAGGCCTTGGTAATGCCGAAGGTACGGGTGGGAACTGGCCAAGTCCTGCAGGCCAGTAGTAGTGGCTTGGCTTCAATGTACTCATGCATTGCACCCTACTTTCTGTGCATGCCACTGATTTGGGACAGATGAGATACTCAAGAGAGTGCCAAGAGTGTTGGCCTGAGTAAAGGACTCTAAAAGCAGGAGGGAAAGCAGGAAGGTGTAAAACCTAGTTGATACTCAGACTGAGGAACTATGTACATGCATTTGCTACTTATATAGGTTAAGAGGTGGAATGTGGAATAAGGGTGGCATAAGACATGGAGAAAGAATAAGGTATGGAGACCATGTGGGAGTATTGTCCACAGTGATCTAGAATAGAACAATAAGATGTAAATGAGAATAAAACAATGAGATATGTCTGATAATAAACAAGTAGGAGTGTGAGTGAAAATAGAACAATACAAGGTGGCCAAATATAAAACAATAGGGCCGTGACTGAATGATAAATGAATAGTGAATGTCCCTAGGGGAAATGGGTAAAGGGAAGGATAAGGAAATGAAAGAATAATAAGGAATAGAAGGGCTGGGATGGGGAAGGTGAACCAAATGATGAACCGAATATACCAAGCCGAGACCACGTACTAGTGAGGAATGGCTTGTCACCGGTGTGTGGGATTAACGGTAAGGGTCGTTTTGTTTTGGAACCTATCAAGACTGTGGTGTTAAGTTAATAACACTTCCAATCTCTATGACCGTGGAATAAACAAGTCTAAGAGAATACTAAACTTTGCTGCAGCACAACTCCGGAAATAATTTAATATTTGTACCTTGGTTACAACCCTCTGTAATAACTTGACAAAGTTAAAACGACTGGATTGTAATGCATTTCTTAGCAGCAAAGACTAATAGTCTGCAAAGTCTGTATTAG
>QLPI01004757.1:0-10685 GCA_003314275.1 Chroogomphus rutilus | reverse complement strand
CACGACCAAGTGCCCACGTTGCCTGCATAACACTTGGTGCGCCGGTCCCGGCTCGGCACATTCACCATCCGCACTCCTCAGTTTGTTTCACCTCGGGACTCCCCGTCCTTGTATTATCCTCGGACGCGACCCCATTGTTTTATATCCGGCCACTCCCTATTGTCCTATTTCGAGTCACGATCCTATTATATTGTCCTTCATTGTTCTATCCCCGCTTTGCATTCCTTGTTCTAATTTTGTTCATTGTGGACAACAACCACATGCTCTACATACCTTGTTGTCCCACATTCCTTATTCCACATGTCGCTTCTTAACCTATATAAGTAGGACATGGATGTACATACTTCCTCATTCTGGGTATCGACTAGGCTTAGGCCCTTCTACCTTCTTCTCTTCTGTTAAGTCCTCGACTCAGGCTGGCATCTTCAGCATCCCCCTGAGTATCTGTCTGTTGCAAATACAGTGGCACGCATGGCAAGTAGGGCGCAACGCACGAGTACGTTGAAGCCAACGCCACCACTCTTGGCCTGCAGGACTTGGCCATAGTCCGCCCAACCTTTCGACAACACCCATCGGCAGTACCGAAGTCCGTCAGTATCCGGCGCTTGACACGAGGGCAAAGGGCTCAGTCTGCCGGTGTATTGTGGCAGGGAATTTTTGCCGTGAGGATTTTCCCAAGAGGCAACCCTCACATGTGGAAAGGGTATGTTTTTGCACTGGGTCGATGTTCTCAGCAAGTCGTTGTAGCGAAGACCAGGAGAGGTGACCTAGACGTGCATGTAACATCTCAATTGGGACTTTGGTGGCAATTGAGTTTATTTGAGCCGGTGATGAAGCAATAGAAGCCCAGTAATGATTGCCGTAGACTTTTGCTTCAAGAAGGGTGTCATTTCCCTTTGTGATAGTTGCATTGTGCTCAGTGAAGGTGGTTTCAAAACCCTTTTTGCCAGCCTTCAAGACAGAGCAGAACCGGCCTCCTATTTTCGGTGAATGCAGGACTTCGTTGAGCTCAATAGCCCGTGGTTCTCTGCAGATCTGTGTAGTTCCCTTGACCATACCTATGCCAATATAAGTCGTATAAGACTTTCCATCGGCAAACCATGCTTTGTGCGGTGTGTGCAGTGTGCGATATGTAGTAAAGTCGCTGATGTCGGATGTGATATGATCGGTATACCCAGAGTCCAACATCCACTTGCGATCACATGCAATGTAGATGCAGATGGTTTCGGAGGCTGACGGGGTAGGTACATTGTTTGTACTACCAGGAGATGTATCTTTGACCTCCGTTATAACCACGCTCACTGAGGTAGTGGGTTCATCCTTCTTTTCCTTTCCTTTTCCCTTTTTCCACATCCCCTTTTGCTCTGCCTTGGCCTCTTCGTGAGAGAGGCCACGCTCCTTTCTATTACACTCCTTTTCCCAGTGACCTATACCACCGCAGTAATTGCACTTGGTTTTAGAGGTGCGCGATCCTCGTTTGATCGCATTGACACCTGGGGTAGCACCCTGGCATAGCTCCTCCGACAAGATGCGTGATCTTATGTTAGATATGGTGGCAGCGGTGGCTGTTGGAAAATCGATGGTCGCAAGTAGAGTCTGTTGCACCACTTCATAGGAGTCAGGGAGGGATTGGAGCATGATCATAGCGTGAAGCGGATCCCCAATCGTAACACCGGCCGCATTCACTTGAGCATGCGATTCAGATAGGGTGTCAATCTGCTGTGTAAGGGGAGTGTCAGTGAGGAAATGTGTGGTCGTGTACTTCTGAAAGTCGATCCAGAGGTTTAGACTGGTGCGTGCACCATACTGGGCGTTGAGTGCATCCCAGTTTTCTTTTAAACTTTTTTTTGATGTCAAGGGATTGGTAGATTGTGACATCAACAGAAGTGAGGATGAGGGACAGGCATTGATGAGCGCGTTTCTCATAGTCCTCTCCCTTTGCAGTATCACTGGGGCGAGTTTCTGTTCCCTCTGCAATACCGAGTGCGTTGAGGAAGAGGAGAGCTGCCTTGATTGAGAAAGACCAAGTTTCCCAGTTTGTCCCATCAAACCTCGAGAATTGTTAAAAAGCTTTGGAGGTGGCAGAATCGGACATGTGAAGGATGAATAGATGGGGAGGTGTGATAACAGGATCGTGTGAGAAGTTCTGAATGTAAACAATGTCAGTGGTTTGTTTTTAGGCAGCGGGGCCCATAACCTATTGTAAAAGCCACTTATGTGCGCAGGTACAACCCTAGATGAATGTCAGAGAAAGTCTGAGCATTCGTCTTATATGCAGTAAGTACTTATACTACCGATAACAAGGAACTGATATCAAAGCAGGTTGTCAATAACAACCTGCAGCCCTGATCCCCGATGGCCACACATCCAGTACTCCTTCGAGTAATGCTCAAGCGTTCCTGTTTTCACAACATAGTCACAGGCTGAGACTCCAACCCAACCTAGAGGATGACCTGCACCTAGTAAGGACCTGTAGGCCTCTTAGCAATGACTCAAGCTTAGGCCAGATGCTTAGCAGAGGGATCAATATTTTTTCCTTCAGCATATCAAGGGTGCCATGCCATAGAGAGAGGGTGATGTCAGGGGACAACTCTTAGGGCCTATTTCCCTTTCTTTTATTTTCCTTATATTTTCTTTACTTTCTTCCCTTTTATCCTATTCTCCCTTTTTCTTATTTACATTACTGATTACTTCTCTACTGTTGTACTTATCATGACACAGTAGCTATATAGCTAGTGATTAGATAAGGGGATCCTCACCTGGTTCTCTTTGGATCTCCTCTACCTAAGCCTGATTAGGATCAGTGCTAATGGAGAGTTGCCCTTACACTAGCCCCTAAGTGCTAGCTTGAGTGAGGGGCCAATTACCTATTAGAAGGTGCAATGCATATTATTTTATCCAGCTGCCGCTCAGCTAAGTGCCAGCAAGTGGTAGAGTTCCCCTTAACAAACTACCATCACTTGCAGGTAAGATTATCATATACATGAAGTACAGTCGCAGACACTCAAAGTCCGCTTTTTTGATTCCAAGAGAATGGCTCATGTAAATATTTTAATTTTTACAGAATCAGATTTACACTGCAAAATGGAGTTGATTTAGCATTTTTTTGGATCTTTACCAATTTTTTTAGGGGGTGGCCAAATTTTGAGACCAAATTTCATGTATATTCCGCTGATGTAAGCGAGGTTGGCACCCAACCTTGCTTATATCAGCTGTCTCCACCAGCACAGTGTGCATCATATTCATGTCACATTCAGGTCACATGCAACAGACATGTCAACAATAATGTGTCTCTGGGAAGGGACATGCACAGGTACATTTAGTATATAACAAAATTCATGTACTAGAATAGATAATTAATCAATTTCCAAAACATCTTTGCCCCCTATTTTCTTTATCCTCTATTTAGAATCAAGTATCTATAGTCCAACAATTCCAAGAAATCTGAGCCTCCAAAACTGAAGGTCTATAATATTATTCCTCTGCCTGTGCTTTTACCTCTTCCAAAGCCTTCATGGCTTTCTCTGAGACACTCCTATGACCCTTCTGTTTTCTGACAACCCATGCTGCAGCCCAGCCTGTTAGCCCATTTCTGTAGGCATCAATAAATCTCCAAGACCGATTGATAAATCTCCAAATGACTTCTGGAGGGCAGGAATCAAGAACCTCAAAAGCTTTCTCTTGTGCTACAGTAAAATTTGCTTTTGGTTTCTCCCGATATCTGTATTTACACCATCCCCAGTACTTAGCCATTTAATTAGCTAATGATCTTTATAACACATGATATTGGACTTGCCATTTCAATTGGGTTCAATTTACAGTGAAATTTTGGCAAGAAAATACACTCACAAACCATAGCTTGTGAGCTTTCCCTAGTCTCTGAAAGCTTTCTTATAACACCTTTGGGTCCTGGGTGATTTACTCATCACAGATGGTCCCTTCTTGTACTCCTTGGGTCATTCTGCTTGCAACTTCAATATCTTTAAGCATTCTTTTAGCAAGTAAATCCATACCTGTCTTTATCTTCTCCCTTCTCAATAACTCTTTCTATATTCTGGAGGGCATCCAGTCAAGATAACTAGGTTCATCATCTTTGATCATGGCACCCATAGCATTGGCTAGATCCAGTGAGTGAAAGCCTGACCATTCTTCCAATGCCTCATCATCTTCATCATCATCCAGATCAGTGTAATGCTCATCCTCATGTTGTAAGCTTGTTTTCATTGAATCAAAAGGGATGAGAAGCTCAAGGTCATTATCATCCTCATCTAATTCAGATTCAAATCTATTGCCTTCAGGACTTGGGGCAGAGGATGGGCGTAGAGTGGGGTTATGAGATGATTCTCTAGGGGCTGGAGATGCTTTGGGCTGGTTCTGAAGTCCAGATAAGTTCCTAGATTGCTTCTGTTTCTTAGATTTTTGCCAGGCATGATGTTGCCGTAATTAGAGTTTTGGAGTTTAATTGTGAAATAATGTGTTATTGAATGTTGATTATCGAACTTTTGGATGCTGAGCATACATTTACATTCAAAAAAGGGACCATGAATTGCTAGGACCTCACTCTAAAAAGGGACCACGAATTGCTAGGACCTCACTCTAAAAATATATATTCATCGGTTTTGAAAATGGATTCAAAGGTTGGAAGGTATACAACCCTGTAACACACAAATTTTCAGTATCAAGGGACATAATATTTGACGAGTCATCGTTCCCTGGCACAATTGAAAACACCAACACCTTTCCTCTACATGCCATCTGGCAAAATGAAGATGGTGACCTATCAGAAAAGATGACCAAGACCCAACACTTCCACCAGTACCTGACCTGCATCCTATTCAACTACAACTCCCTCTTCCCAATCTCCAGCTTCAACCAGTGCATCATACACCAGCAGAACCCCTGGTTGTGTAAGGATCTCACCCAATCCAAAAGTCAAGGGTCCTAGATTACACTGAGCTAATAGGATCAACTCGACGCATAACATGCCCGGTTGCTCGCAGAGAACACATTGAATGCCATTGCATTTGCAGATGACACCATCACATTCGCAAATGATACCATTGATATCGCAGGTGATGCTGTGGCATTTTCTGATGACACCATCATGTTCACAGATGCCACTATCACGTTTGCAAATGCCACCGTTGCATTCGCAGATGATACCATTGCACTTGCAGATGATAGCATTGCATTTGCAGATGATACCATTGCATTTGCAGATGATACCATTGCATTCACAGATGATACCATTGCGTTTGAAGATGATACCAACCCAATCACAGATGATACCATTGTGATCACAGATGATACCATTGTGATCACAGATGATACCATTGTGATCACAGATGATACCATTGTGATCACAGATGATACCATTGTGATCACAGATGACACCATCACATTTGCAGGTGATACTGTCATAAACAACTCTGATAAGGACAAAGAACCATTTTATGCCACTCCCATGATTGAGTCAGTCAATTACATCTATGGAATGATGGATGACTTCATCCCCCTCCTCGATGCTTTCGAGATCACGTTTTGACCTATCCACTCAGCAAGCATTTGGAGCTGCAATGTGCCCAGAGGATACACCCAGTGGATGGAAAGAAGCCATGGCAGGACCAGACCGTGAAAGGTGGATGGACGCTGCTCAGAGTGAGATCAACGTGCTCCTGGTAAATGGTACTTGAGAGCTTGTCGAACTACCTGAAGGACAGTGAGCAATCGGATCTAGATGGGTCTTTGTCATCAAACACCAAGCAGATGGGACGATTAATCGCTACAAGGCTAGACTCGTCACTCGGGGCAATAACCAATGTCTGGGAATCGACTACAATCAAGTCTTTGCACCAACTGCTCGACTTGGAGCCCTTCATGCAATCTTGGCACAAGCAGCACTTGCTGGAGAGTTCATCGAATCTCTCGATGTTTCAAACACCTACCTCAATGGAGGGCTTGAAAAGGAATACAATGTTTATATACAGCAACCCGAAGGCTTCCAGAAACACAATAAAAACAGTAAACAATGGGTTTGCCGACTCATAAAAGGGATCTACAGACTCAAATAGAGCAGATGCCTATGGTACCACAAACTAAGCGAGACACTTGAGAAGATGGGATTCACCCAAATCAAATCTGACCCAAGCATCTATGTCTGGATCACAGATGACATATGCATCATACTCCCGGTCTTTGTTGATGATATAACGGTTATATCACACAATCGCTACAAGATCACTCTTATCAAGGACAATCTACAAAAGGTCTTCAAAATAAAAGACCTTGGACCAACCTCATATCTCCTCAGCATCAAGATTGACTATGATCAGGCAAACTGAATGCTTAAATTATCTCAACAACAATACATTGTAAACATGCTTAACCGGTTCAAACTTACCAAGTGCAATCTGGTCTCCACACCAATGGATCCAGGAATCCAACTTAGCAATGCTTTATGCCTGACAACCAAGTGCAAAACAGAAGAAATGGCAAAAGTACCTTACATGAATGCTGTTGGTGCTCTCATGTACCTTGCTATTGGCACCCGGCCTGATATTGCATACTCTGTTGCCAAACTTGCACAGTTCAACAACAACCCTGGTCGAGGACATTGGCAGGCCATGAAACATGTGTTCAGGTACCTTAAAGGGACTATAGACCTCAAACCCACTTACCATACCAGTGACTCTACATCTTTTCCTCACCCCTTCATCACCTACAGTGACTCTGACCATGCTGGATGTATTGACACTTGACACTCCACCAGCAGATATGTAATCAAGATGGGAATGAGAGCAATCAGTTAGTCAATCAAGAAGCAAGCGACAATTGCCCTCTCATCGACTGAAGCCAAATACATTGCCTTTGTTGCAGCTGGGAAGGAGGTTCTCTGGATGCAAACATTATTAAAGGAACTACACTTTGACATTGACAAACCTTCACCAATAATGATGGACAATCGATCTGCACTGGCTGTTGTAAAAAATCCTGAGCATCATGGTCGGATGAAGTACATTGACATCAGCCACCATTGGATACACCAAGTAGTCAGGAACAAGGAAGTGGAGGTGAATTATATCCCAACAGGAGAAATGACTGCCGACATCCTCACCAAAGTGCTCCCTCGAATACTAGTTGAACAACATCGTCTGGGACTGGGAATCATGTAAAGAAGAAAAATATTACATTGAGGGGGTGTATTAGAAGGTGCAATGCATATTATATCCAGCTGCCGCTTAGCTAAGTGCCAGCGAGCGGTGGAGTTCCCCTTAATGAACTACCATCACTCACAGGTAAGATTATCATGTACATGAAGTAGAACTACTAAACTAAATGAACTACCATCACTCACAGTGATTGCTCATGTGGTTAGATTCCACATTTATTATTACCAAGGAGCCAGACATGCCCATCCTCTCAAAGCAGAAGCAAATTGAGGCTAATGCATGAGTAGTATACAATGAAAAATAAGAATAACTCACAAACTCTTCAATATAAAAATACAGAAAAATTAAGAAAAATTAAAAATGTAACAGTGCACAGGTTGACATCAAAATCAGTGAAAAACTTGAATATATTGTGATTGACCCTCTCAGGGGTAGAGTGCATATACATATGCACCCTACATTAGTTACTTCCAAATTGGGATAGGATAGAAACACAGCTCAAATAAGAGTTGAATAAAATATAGAAAAATGGCAGGAAAATTCTAAAAGTATATGATTGATCATATGAACATATTAGGTAGCTATTCAACTACCTTTCAACTCAACTTAGCTCAACTGGATAGAAAATGACTCAGAAGTTACATATATGTGCATATATGTACTCTAACACACTTGACTCAGCTTGCTCAACAATGGCTTGAAAAACTGCTAAAATATTTGTACATATTATTTTCATTGTCACATATATTGTAATCTTATAATAAAGCTTGTAAGTGTCATTAATGTTGATGAAAATAATATTTTCTTATGCCAACAGTTATTATTGGTGAATCTGACTAACAAAGGCCATTGGTATTACTGCAGTCATTCAGGTCATGTTATATTCACAACATGTCAAGGTTATGACAGGTTCATCATATCAGGCATAGGCACATTTTATCTCAGAAGCTGATGATAATATTCAGATGTCTCAAATATCATTCAGTGCTCCTGAAGATTCACTGGTCAGCATTTATCTCCCATTCTTTCTCATACCCCTTTGCCTGAGTTCATCATGCATATCTGATCATCAGATTTGGTGGGAGCTGTTCTGTTCTATTTATTTAGTGAGAGCTTTTGTTCTCTTTAAACCCCCATCAGGTGGGAGTGTTAGTTTACATACTATTGTGAACACTTAGAGGCACATATCTATGAGGCTTGTCTTAGTGTCAAGCACCGAGAATGCTGATGATATGTGGGCCAAGTACTATTGCAATAGTACTGACTTCATGATGCTAGCAGGGAATCAGCCAAGTCCAGTAAACTGATTGGGGTGGGTTGGCTTCAATGTACTCATGCATTGCATCCTACTTTCCATGTGTGCCACTAATTTCAGAGAGATGGAGAACTTGGGAGGATACCGAGGGTGTTGGCCTAAGTAAGGACTTCAGACAGGAGGAGGGAAGACAAGAAGGCGTATGCCAAGTTGATATTCAGAATGAGGAACTATCTACATTCATGTTCTACTTATATAGATTAAGAAGTGAGATGTGGAATCAGGGTGGTGTAAGACATAGAGAAAAGAATAAGGTATGGAGAGCATGTGGAAGTATTGTCCACAATGCTCAAGAATAGAACAAAGAATATAAAAGAAAATAGAACAATGAGATATGGCTGGGTATAAGATAATAAGAGTGTGACCAAGAATAAGACAATAGAATGTGACTGAATATAAAACAATAAGATCATAACTGAGAATAAAACAATAGAAAATGTCCCAAGGTAAAACAGGCTGAGAAATAAAGAATAAATGGGTTGGGAATAATAGATAGTGAATAAAAGAAGAGTGGATGATGAATAGAGTGGGAGGTATGGATGATGAATATACCAAGCCGAGACTGATGTACTAAGTGACTTGCATATGACTTGGTCCCCTGCGCATGGAATTAGACTTGACATTCAGTTAGTACTACAGTATAGTAGACCTCCTTGATACAGGATACCTCCTTGATACAAAATGATTTTCCAAGGTCAATTCTCATTCCAGTAATACAGGGTTTTGCACAAAGAATCTACTATATATAAGCAACATTTAAGCCAACCCACACAAGGGAGGGAGAAGAATTGCATTCAGGAGGAATTTATTTTCATCTAAAATTTCTCAATTTTGATAACATACAATCTTAAATCAGTGATTGCTCAACTTTTCTGAGAGATTTTGTCAAAGAGTATTCACATTAGGGAAGCTATGCATCTCCTATGCTAATTACAAAAACTCCGAGTGGGATTTGACCTAAATTGACCTTAATCTGACCACAAAGATATTGGGGCTACCAAAGCGTGACATACAACACACTAGTAATACAAAGAAATGGATGACTAATCACAACGGGCCGCAAATTCCGCCCACGGAGAATTAGGTGTCACGCTTGTATCAAGGACCTATACCTGTGACATTTTGACCTGTTCCACAAAATAATTTACTCTGCCACAACAAATGCTTTTTTGCCCCTATAATATAGAGCAAAAATATTCTCAAGACACTTCTTAGCTGTAATATATATTTTTTTAAATTTAATCTACAAAATTTTGAGCTAAAATTGAGCTTGACTGAAATCTGTATCAAGGAAGTCTACTATACTGTACCAAGTGAACCAATGCTCGGTACGTGTACTTGACACTTAGCAACTATGTATACCCATTTGTGTCTAAGTCTTTCTCACTCTCACTTTTTTCCTCTACTGTGTTTGACAACAATTGAGTCTGTAATTTTAGGTTAAGAACTTTGAAATTGGAGAGGGAGCACCCCAAAGCCAGTTGCCCCCCAGCTCTACATTAATTTCTAAAACATCAAAAAGGGTATTTCCAAGTGCATCACACCAATCAAGTCTAATATTGGACATTCAAGGAAAGACTGGGACAGTCAGTGTTGAATGACTGTGATGCTGTTCAAGGACCGAGTGATAACAACTGTTTGTCTTGAGCAGAAGTCGTAGCTCATTGCAAACAATAATGGCCGAATTACTCAACAGTTGGCTGGCTTCAGTGAGCAACATGCCCAAACTCCGGCATCTTCAAAGACCTCCAGACTGAATATTTACTTTACATAAAGTTGCTTGTAATGCATATAACACCTAGTGATGAACACAAACCTAAGCTGCCCAATTTTGAAAAATGTGAGAACTAGACAAGTGATATTGCAGGAAATTTGAGTGAGCTAACAACACATGGGAAATCACCTAATAGACCACAGACATAGTGGTGTTCCTTTAACACGCACCAACTATTGTATTCAGGTTTGGTAAGAGCAGAGAGTTGCTTGTTCTTCAAACAAATACACTTGATAAAGTCAGCCTCAGAAGTCTTCCTATCTTAATAGAAGGGCCTTCCAGTTCCACTCGGAGGACGTTAATTGCGAAGTGGTGCCTTAATAATATGATACACGTCCAATTATAGTATCTATAACTTGTCCTCTTTACTAGGTTTCGTCTCCAGATCCTTGCCTTTGTCTATCGGTGGTTTGGCATCTGTCTTTCC